>JAPEVF010000375.1:0-43843 GCA_029747585.1 Pleurotus djamor | reverse complement strand
ACGGAAAGCAAATCACCACTGGCTCGTGCAACCCAGCCCCCATCGGTCTCATCCCATCCACCGAGAACATGCCCTCATCGAAATTCCGCAACCCTCCCAACTTTGGCACCATCCGAGCTGATACTGCCTTCACGATCGAGATGGCTGTCAGGAACTTCGACACCGGTTTCTTCGTCAACGCCCAACAGAACTACTTCTCGGCTCCTCAGCAACTCAACGGAGGAGGCCAGATCCAAGGTCACTCCCACGTCGTTGTTGAGCAGATCGCCTCGCTTTCCGATACGCAAGCTACCGATCCCAAGCGATTCGCCTTCTTCAAGGGTTTGAACGCTAAGGCTAACGGTGGCATCTTGACTGCCGATGTCGCCAACGGCCTCCCAGTCGGTGTTTACCGTCTTTCGTCCATCAACACTGCTGCCAACCATCAACCGTGTATCGTTCCTGTTGCACAACACGGTACTCTTGATGACTTCATCTACGTGAGTTTTTTTCCCTACTTCGAACATGTAACAATGCTCAACGATACTTTGTGTGTAGTTCACCGTTACCGCAGATGGTCTTCCTGAAGGTGGCGCAGCACAACCAGTAACTCCCGTCGACACTGGTGCCACTGGTGAGACTGGCGGTGCCGCCAACTCGACCGCCATTGCCTCTGCCCCTGCTGTTTCCGCCACCGGTATCGCAGCCAACGAGACAGTCTCTGAATCTGCTTCCCTCTCGGCCRTCGCTTCYGCTACTGCTCTTCCCGTTTCCGAGTCGGCTGCTGCTTCGAGTACTGGTGTTGTCGCCCCCGTCGTTACTCCCGTCGCCGGTGCAGGTGATGCTGCCGACGCATCCGACGCTGTCACTCCCCCCACTGTCGTCCCCTCCGCTACACCCCAGAACGGCCAAGGTAACGGAAACGGCCGCGGAAACAACAGAGGAAACAACCGGGGTGGTAATGCCAATGGTGCCGCCGCGTCGTCGTCTGCTGCCGCTGCCCCTGCTGCTTCATCATCAGTAGCTGCTTCGACTGGTGGACGCAACAACAACAGGAACGGTAACAAGGCTGGCGCTGCCACTGCTGCGTCAAGTTCTGCTGCCGCCGTTGAGACCTCYGCCGCCGCCGCTGCYGGAGGCAATGTTGCACCCGTACAGACGCCAGAAGAAACACCCGCTGGTGGTGCTGCCGCCGCTGGAGGCAACGGAGGCAACGTCGCTCCCGTTCAGACACCAGAAGAGACAGCAGCTGAACCCGCTGCTGCCGCTGCTGAGGGCTCACGGTCCGGGAGGAACGGCCGAGCTCGTCGCCATCATTAAGCGTCTCTCTCCCTGTGTTCTTNGTGTCTTAGATATCCCCCCTCGACCCCCCCCCCCATACTGATGTCCTGGTAGACTAACCTTCACTTTTTGATGATGTAGCACCTACTCACCACGCTTTCGTTCATTCTTACTTAATTTTATCCGACCACACCGCCAGCGACGATGAGGGTTTTTTCCAGTCCCCCTTGCAGCTTATCCTTCTTTCACTTTTGTTATCCATTTTTTGCGTCTTGTACATAGCCTTTGGCACCGCATCACTCTACGCGACCCGACCGAGCAATTCATTTTGATTCAGGCAAAGATCATTCATCTGGATGTGTATTTTATTTCTTTTTCTCTCATGTTCATTGTGTGACGCACGACGTGAGCTCTCCCCCAATTGTTTATGAGGTTTGTTGATGATTGCTTCGTGAACAGACAGCTGATGAACATGCTGCTCTATAGGTATTGTGACAGATGGCAACCATCATCGTTCTCCTCCATATCACTTCGAGCCCTTCGACAGTCGAGGCTGTCCCTTTCACGCCAATTCCGATGCTGATTTCGACGATTCCATTTGTTGCTAGAGGGTGTTCGCCCAAGATCGGCGAGCTGCCGTCACGAAGTTGTGATCAGCTTCAACTATGCTCCTTCAAGTTTAAAGCCCAAATTTAACTTGTGTGGGTAAAGAAGCTCACGAATCATATGTTCAACGCACTGATCATGCTGCATAGTGGTACCATTCTCATCCTAGTCTGATGGTTCCTCGCTGGGGGACTCGGGCCTTACTATGCTGGTACACTTTTACCCTCACGCAACGCTCCTGCGTGTCAAATTTCAGGAAAGTTTTCAAAGAAGTCTTCGTCAAGTGTCCTAGACCTCGACAGGGAGCCGAAACTCAAATCGCCCACTATGCTCACATCGAACGTGCGCGAAGTCGGGTCGCTTTCCGTGTATCGTTGGGCTTCGAAGATCCCATGGGACGCATGGTAGCAGGTGTATTCTCCCATTATTTGTGATTTGTGAGTATAACAAGAATATAAAGCAGAGACTAGAGTAGGACTGAAGACACTGCACTATAGGAAAGACCTCATGCACATGATGCGCCACTCTCACCTTCCTCGCCTCGTATGTGGGTTGTGGATAGCAGGTATCCACGGTGCCCTGGCTTTGTTTCCCCAACCTCTCAATCTCATCCTGACCAATGATGATGGATGGGCAACTGCGTTGGTTCGCGCACAAAACGAAGCGCTCCTTGACGCTGGTTTTAATGTATGCTGGAAGGACTACGAGGTTCCCTAGTCAAAGAAAGCATTTCGCTGATTTCTTCCGCCGAACCAGGTCGTGTTGTCGTGCCCTGCCGTTGACAGATCGGGAACGGGTTCATCCACCGCTCCTCCGACGACATTGACAAACCCCTGCGAGTTCAATACTTGTGCAACTGGTTCTCCCCCAGAAGGATTCGACGCATCTGATCGTACGCTCTATCTTCCTACATCTCAAGTTGGATGGAAATGGAGTTAAATCTCTTCTACAGCTCGGTTGAACTACGTCAACTCTTTCCCGTCAGTGTGATATTCCCTCTCCCTCTCCCTTCTAGCTGAAGAAGGTTTGCTTGGCTTAGAGTCGATGCTGTACGCTTCGGGATCCAGACCCTGGCACCTCAGTTCTTCGGTGGCCCTCCGGACTTCGTGGTCAGTGGACCGAATGTTGGAAGTACGTCCTTCATTCGAGAAGTCTAATCCTCCTGGACATGAGCTTACGTTCTCCCGAAGCAAATTTGGGGCCTAATATTAACGGCTCTGGCACAGTGTACGAGGCTTCTTCCCTTCCTGAGCAGTTTACGAGTTGACTCAAGTCTGTGTCATGCAGCGGAGCGGCGTGCGAAGCTGCCCTCGAGGGCATTCCCTCCGTTGCGTTCTCAGCTTCCACAGCCTCTCATGTATCGTTCACGACACTGGAAACCGATCCAAACTCAGTCTCTTCAGTCGCTTCTCGAATTTACGCGGCCCTCTCCACGACCTTGACCACGACACTTTTGGCTTCGCCCAGTCGACCGATCCTCCCTCCTGGTATCTCAATCAACGTCAACTACTCTCCGACGACGAACTGTGGTAGCGCAGACGTGTTCCGCTTCGTTCCTACGCGTATTGCAGCCAACTCCGCAGTCTCAGACGCGCCGATTTGTGGGGACCATCTACCTGCGGAGAGAGCCATCGTGACGGGTCCAGGGTGCTTTGCAAGTGTCAGCGTTATGAGTGCTGCGTCTAAAGGCGATGTAGGTGCGGGGACTCAGGCTGTCGTTTTCGAAAAGCTGCAGTCGATCCTCACCTGTGCATAATTGCTGCCCTATGAGTGTTATAGGGACGTATCTCAGGAGCCGTAATTTCGTTTGTTTACGTCTGTATTTTGGTCCACCAACGGCTTTTCTTCCCAGAACACTTGCAGAACACTACCAATCTGCTGCCAGTCCATATATAATCGACCCCACGCATGCTATCTTCCTCAATACAGACCTGGAATGCAGACCTGGAATAGACCGTATGGTCCCGACGTGGTCGTGAGTARTGGAAGACATCGGGATCATGTGCTTAGTCCAGTTCCCTGCTCACCTGGTGTCGAGCGTCCTGTTCGGTTAGGTTCACGAAGGCAAATGGAAGACAGAAATGTACCACGGGTCGACTCGGRTGGAAAATAGGATCNNNTNTAATACGACAACATCGCGCTGCTCTCCTTGGAGAAGCTCAACTTCCTTCGGTTTGTGAGGTAGTTTTCGATCCCCTTAAAACTCTCGACCTCAATGGTCATATCGAACGTGTGTGTTCAATGGCATAGGACCAATGAGGCCACCTTTACTGTGGTGATTATCGGCGACTTCGAACGTCTTCTGTTTCTCGAACGTGTCTTCCTTGGTGGAACACAATACTCGCCTTAAAAGTGCGAATGTTCTCGCGTTTTCTTGACATCGCAACCCAACGTACTAGAGATGCAACTCAGCTCGTCAATTTCAGTCTTGCTAGCCTTGGTCTTAACCACAGTCCATGCACAGCGCATCGTGCTAACGAACGATGACGGTTGGGCCACCGCTTCTGTTCGTGCGCAATACAACTCTCTCAAGGCTGCCGGGTTTGATGTAGGTGCATGCTCATATTGTAGACCTAGTCAATCTCATGCTTTAATCAGGTGATTTTATCCTGCCCTGCTGTCAACAAGTCGGGAACGGGTTCATCATCCTCACCTCCTACGACTTTGACCAGCCCATGTCAGTTCAACACCTGTCCGAGAGGTTCTCCCGCGGAAGGGGCCGACGCCTCCGATTGTAGGTTTCACCACTTCTGAAGGATATAGTTTGGTCTTCTTACCTGTCACATACAGCCCATATCAACTACGTGAATTCATTCCCGTACGTCCTTCGTTCTCGAATTCATTAGCGTCAACTTCCGGCTCACGCTGCCACAAGTGTTGATTCAGTCCGCTTTGGAATCCAAACACTTGCGCCACGGCTCTTTGGTACACAACCCGACTTTGTTGTCAGTGGTCCCAACATCGGCAGTGAGTGCCAGAATGTCTTTCGCGAAAGAACATGATCATCCATGAAAGTCATCTTCCAGCGAACCTGGGTACTGGCATCACGGGGTCCGGTACGGTGTGAGTAGAGTCTTCGCCCTTCCAGATTTACATAGCTTATCGTTTCCYTCTCCAGTGGTGCCGCTTCTGAGGCTGCCCTCGAAGGGATTCCATCTGTAGCCTTCTCCGGCTCGAGTGGCTCATCCGTCATATTCACGACTCTTACCTCTGACCCCAACTCGACAGCATCCCTCGCATCTCGTGTCTATGCTGATCTCTCAACGACGCTGACTCGCAAGCTGATCAGCAGTGGTRCCCCCTTCCTTCCACGCGGAGTTTCCCTCAACGTGAATTACTCACCCGTTACCAACTGTCGGACCGCAAGCGCTTTTGAATTTATTTTCACTCGGATTGCCTCCACCACGGCCTCCAACGATACTAGAGTCTGTGGATCCAACCGTTTGACGGATGAAAGCACTATCATCAGGAGGTCTGGGTGTTTCGCGACAGTCAGCGTGTTTAACGCCACTACGAAAAGGGATGTAGATGCAGCGACTCAGGCTGTCGTTGTCCAGAAATTGGGCACCCTGTTGTCGTGTCCATGAATGAAGTGGGGCAACATGGTCGTGTGCATTGGCTCTCGAACTAGCATACCCACAAAGACCGAGTGTCTTCGCCTTTGCGTAGAAATGTACGCCTCAGGAGGCTGTCAAAGAAACTTTTTGGCGTCTGTGCCATAACGTTAACTACAACCACGTTTGCACTTCGCGGAGTCATCGGCGCCTCCTACCAGCTGAAGCAAGGGTCCAAGCAAGGGTCCAAAGCTCGATCGACGACTTCCGGCCTTTTTGTTTACCGAACAGAGGCTTAAGTACCTCTCGAGGTCGAACATCTTGATTCATGGCTTCCCAGTGGCGACAGCTCGTCACGAACAAACAGCAACAACAGAAGGCTTCGATCCCCCCGGGTTGGTCTMTTCGAACACCAGTACCAAACGCAGTTTTGGATGTTACCAGCGTTCCCCAAACCAGCGGGTTACTAACTGAGAAGGAACTCGAAATCACCAACACGGACGTAGAAGTCCTTCTACCCCAGTTAGCCTCCGGGAAGTGGTCGTCTGTAGAAGTGACGACTGCGTTCTACAAGCGAGCCATCATCGCACAGCAAACGGTAACTAGCCCATAATCTTTGTTCAAACCTCAATTGACCATTTTCATYGGTAGACCAATTGTCTKACSGAAATCTTCGTYGAGAAAGCTCTCGCGAGRGCAGCCGAARTWGAYARATRTCTACGAGASACRGGMAAGCCWKYAGGTCCYTTCCATGGCCTRCCTGTCTCTGTGAAGGACCAAATCGACATAGYTGGCGTYGYGACYTCMATWGGTATGCTCNNTTCAKTANNATYACYATYCGCTCGGCTGACCCSAAGCCMAGGTTTCACTGCATATCTTGAGAACTATGCAACGAAGAACGCYGCCATAATCGAKATGTTGYTAGAMTTGGGTGCCGTYCCCTTCGTCAAGACCAACCTGCCGCAAACTATCCTTGTATGTCAGAGTTGMATGRTGGTNNANCNTRYACCGYTNNNGAGTCTGATCCNTNTTCTTGYAGTGGGCTGAGACCCATAATTACATWTTTGGAAGAACYCTYAATCCTCWYAATCGAAGTCTCACCGCTGGTGGYTCTTCAGGAGGAGAAGGTGCCCTTATCGGTGCGTYCAATWTRCTTCCRATATCCKCATGAACTGACTTTGGYTTGTAGCGATGAGAGGAAGTCCRTTAGGTRTGTTCTACACATCTATGTTTGCTTCCCGCGTGCTGAAAACATGATCGTCGTCTAGGCGTTGGTACGGATATTGGCGGGTAGGATGATGGCCTCAGTTTTTATGAACATGTTATACTCACTCCCGGATAGGTCAGTTCGCATTCCGGCAGCGTTTTGTGGTCTGTACAGCCTCCGACCGTCATACCACCGACTCCCAATAGGTGGTTGCCGYTGTGTCAACGAGGGACAAGATTCGATCATGACGGTCCTGGGCCCAATGTGCAATAGCTTGGCTGGTGTCAAGGTCTTCATSGAGACAATAATAAGACACGAACCATGGCTCAAAGACCCTCAAGCCATWCGGAAACGATGGAGCGAGGAGGAATATCGTCTYATCGACCACGGATTTGGGAAGTCTTTGTGCTTTGCTATYCTTTGGGATGATGGYACCRTCGTYCCTCATCCTCCAGTAACTAGAGGGTTGGAGCTRACCAAGAAAGCCCTCATCGCCGCTGGTCATTCAGGTAAGMCGCTATCTTTGACNNNCNGTYGARATGCCYGGCTCATTGTTTTAGTGATCGACTGGAAACCCATCAAGCATGCTGAGATAACTCAGAATGTCGTGAGTCCTCGATATACCATGTCCTTCGTTTACAACCCCTAATAGCRAAATATCAGCTTGACATCTGGCGAGCAGGCTCATCCGCTGACTTCACGAACCATACCGTGMAAACTGGAGAGCCYATAATTCCTAGCATGAGTCCCGAACACGGGGATCCAGACAACCCTCCAACCCGTAAGATAAAGGTTAAGGTCACCCCTGCGCACGACCTATGGAAGCTTCATAAACGAAAGCGGGAGTTGCAGGAAGAATATCACGATCACTGGCAGAGCACCAAGGCTTTCACTGGGACGGGGAGACCTGTCGATGCATTGATTTGTCCTGTGACACCACACGCTGCGCCACCCCATGGAAAGAACAAGTACRATCAWTTTCTATWACTTCTTGATGCRATCATGGAAGACTGACATYMTTTGTGATAGGGCKGGTGAYTATACYATGATTTGGAAYTCACTAGACTATCCRRCTCTGGYGTTCCCTGTCACGARGGTTGACCCGTCTCTYGATGTCAAGCAACARCGRMAMCAATTTTTGGGCGACAGGGAYCGRGAGAATCATGAACTCTGTGCGTTTTTGACAAGAYAMMYTGAMTTCRTCARTCTGACYAGTGATGRRCCCGCTTGCCCGCRTAGATGACCCAGCGGTATTTGCGAATGCACCRATCGGCGTACAACTKGTGGGGCGYACWCTCGAGGAAGAGGCAGTMATTGCTATGAGCGAAATAGTAGACAACGCCTTGAAGGCGTATGGTGGCGGATACGTGGCGAGGTTATGAGACCGATGTCTTTCCCATAGTTGATTCGAATCAGAGATCGGGAGGGKCTTGATTTGGATAAAGCGACGTCGCGTCGCGTCGCGTGAGTCGGAGGCGGTGCTCGGTTTGGGCAGGTGTGTTGATCAACAAACCGCCCTCCGMAAAATACGTGTCAACAACCGATGCGTATGTATATAAACSAYRTCCATTTTCGAGTATTTCCCTCATCGCAGCAACACATACATACTCGACCAGGAGAAAGCCAAGGCGTGTACTTTACTCATCATCAGCCTCGAACGACGGTCCTGGTCTCCGCTGGCACCCGTGAAGATGTGGACAGCGCCAGTCCCAGCCGTGTCTTCACCCACGTCTAAGGGAGTTCCCARGGAGCTTCCTTGCCCGGTGTCGTCAAGTTGTGCACCGGGCCACGGGGAGGAGCAGGACCTCAAGACAGTCGCGACRGGTTGATATGAGCTGAGGTAGGCGTTGCGGTGGGTGCTGGAGAGTTTGAATATGTTGTCTGCTTAGGTAGATAACGGCAGGGCCTGGGTTGGAGAACTGATGGAACACCAACCGCTGAGGGGGCCGTATGGATGTGCAAGACCCAGAAGGGCGAGATCCAGGGACCCTGCCGTTTTAGCGTTGTATTTATTTATTTATTATGTATTATTATTATGATTATATATCAATCTTATCTCTGATCGTGGGAACGATGGCAATATTGTTACTTCCAGCTTGGTCCGAGCTCAGTTTTTGTGTCGACTCGCTCACATCTAACTGCGTGCAACTGCCACTGTTCCAACTCGATGATAGACTCGTAGCGATTTCTCTTGTAAATGGCACTTTCTCTCACTGTCAGGCTCAGCTCGGATGGAGACTCTGCACGCTTCGATTCAATCCGTGTGACGTGAGTCTGTGACCGATCCTTGGTTGGGGCCAGTCCAAGTCTCCCTCAGTGCTTGCCCAATTCTGCAGTCTATCTCCTGCCGAGCTCGGAACGTTGCAAACAAGACGCAAACAACTGGAACGTATAAATTCGATTCCCTCTGCTCCTCGAGCTCTTTCCTTCTTTCTTCCAGACCACGACCTTCGACACCTCCATCCTCCTTCACAACACCGGGCACATCCAGAGCCCCTACATTCTACTCTCGTCCTCATGGCTCCAATCCGACACGCAGCCCCCTCGTCGTCGTCAAAGCACTCGCGCCCCACAACACAGCAGCTTGCCACCACCAAACGGCAAGCATATAAACGCTCCAGGCTCAACCCGAACGGAATACCACCGATCTTCAAGGAATACCTCGAATCACCTTCGACATCCATCGTGCCCTACGCCCACAATCCGAAGCTCAAGACGGCCTCTGTCACCCTACAGGCCGCCACGGATCGCAAGAGGAACGATATCTTTGAACATGCGGGTGACTCGATTCACAACCTCACCGTCGCCGAGGTCCTCCATGGCTACTTTTTCCTCGAGCCAGGGAGTGGATCCGGAGCATTGGGGGTTGACTACGACCACAAGAAGCGCTGTGCAGCCTTTGAGGTTTGTATATGCGCATTATCTTCGTGAGATGAACATAGACTGATGCTTCCGAGTCAGCATGCCATTATCGTCTTCTCCCAAAACGTCACCCAAGGCCGCATTCAGTGCAGGATGACGAACACAGCCATCCCCCACTCCGGCAGAGCACTAAAACGACATGCGAACCAATTCGAGGCGCACACTGCCTATCTGAAAAAGACATATCCCAAAGCCCAACTCATCGCATTCTACCAAAGCTTCATCCTCCCCGCCTTGCCCTCCATCCACCCCGACTTTGATGAAGAATATGCCACCGAAGGGACAATCAAGTACCTCGGCACGACCAACGGATTTCGGGGCACGACGTACAGGGAGGTCAACCGCAGACACGAAGAGGCTTTGCTCCAGTTCCTGGAGACAAACCAGAACGATCTGATTCGCTCTCGCCTCCGCCAACTTGACACGCCCGAGACCGTCTCTCCTCCCATCAAGTTCGACAAAAAGGACCGCGTCATAGAAGACTGCCGACCATTGGACGTGATGGGCTATCTGCTATGGAAGTACGCGGTGGCTTCGGCTGCTGAGCTCTTGTACACCTGGCACCATGCCCATCAAGTCGGGGGCGCTCAGTATCGATCCGTATGTTCTTTATCATGTTCCTCTCCCACGTCAACTTGCACTGATGCTCGTACACGGTTACAGCAGCTATGTTCGCTCGCAGCAAGCAAAGGTGTTTGTAGCTTCCTTGCCGTTGAAGGTGGCCTTCTCCCCTCTCGGCGGTCCGAACAGCTGGAACATGGGAATCGCATGCCATCGCGATTCTTCGTCGCAGTGGGCAAGATGTGGAAGCACGATGAAAAGAAGCTGGAGGATATACTTCGATCCCTTGCAATGCAGATTATCCGTGCTTCTGACACTGTGCTGGCTGCTCAGGGTGTAAGGTGCGCAATTGATCCTAGTTTCAATCCATGTTCACATCGCTTCTGACACCACGTCATGATCCTTAGCCTCCCCTTCTGCCAAGCTTGATCTACTGATACGCAACTCTCGTATCCAAAACGACCCGCTCACACACACACCCCACCTGTATCCTACCCTCATTTAGATTGTCCGAATTTGTATTTTTTTTATGCCCAACAGATTAGAATTACATTCTTTATAAACCACATCCTAGATCCCATTATTACACATGCTACACGTAGATACACAATATGACTTCCATCGTCCTTTCGGGTTACTTTTTCAGGGACTTTGATCCGAGTCGCCTGCGTGTGCTAGCCTTGAGAGCGTCAACGACACGATCGCGAGTAAACGCGCGCTGTATGGCATTCTTTTTCTTGGACCGGGTTGGCTGAACGTCTTTCAAGACAGGTCGCGGAGCCATAGCCCTAGGATAAGTTCGTGCAATGTTAGCAAACCTGGCAAAGAAACAGGAACTCGAGGGCACGCACTGTTCAAATCGTTTGTCACCGGCGAGGAAACGGAGACCGACGTCGAAGAGAGGGAAAAACAGACTAGCCAGCCGCGCAGCCACTTCCGTGGAGTAGGTCATATCCAACAGTCGGAGAAGATGGCTCCAGGCAGTGTTGATAAGAGCCAGGTCTTCTGGGGAACATTCATGTAGATCGCTATGAATGACATTCTCGAGCGTCGTTGAGGGGATAAGATTGTTATCGAAAAGACCACAGATCCTTGCTCGGATTGCTGGATGAAGGATCGCATGCTGGACAGTCTGCATTCGTGATCAGTCTGGTGGCCCGCCTTTGTAGATACACCGACGAACGTACCTGGATGGAATCACTGTCAAGCGAGGTGTCCGCTCGGTGCTCCTCAAGAACCTTCTCCATCGCTTCGTTCTGAATTACGTCTGCTCGTGGAAAATCTTCGTGGGCGACACTAGAAAATGGGTCATTGACTCCAGGAGTCTGATCAAGGAAGGCGTCGAGGGATTGTTGAATAAGGAAGGGCTCGCCTTTCGATATTGCTCTGAGTATTGTGTCCAGGAGTTTCTCAAATTGGGCCATGATGCTTGACAAGGCGACGTGGAGGCTGGGGAGATGAAGGAGTTAGGCGGGAGCGAGATGAACATGGGCGGGTGGGACATACGGTGATTTAGGCGGCGGACGCGATGAGGAAGTGAGCGTTGAGAGCAAAGAGTTGCGACGCGTCGCTCCCCTCGATCAGAGTTTTTATACCTGGACAGCAAGTACATCACATGATGGAGGCGGCGGAGCGGGTGAATAACATCATGGTCGTGGAGTCCCTGAAATCTGGTCAGGCGGGAAAAGGGGGCTTTGAGCAAGGTTCAGAAACGGAGGTATATTATCGCCCGGTTGACTGGAACAACTCGTTGTCTGAGCAGAGCATAGAAAGTCGAGGAAGACGGTGGGGCGGGAACGTAGGTGATGTACAGATAGTGAAGAACTTGTAAGAGAGCGGAAACTTGCATCGGAACCGCGATAGCCGTGTGATTGGTAACGACGAGACTGAGGCTGAGCAGACAGAGACAAGACAGAGGCGACAATATGTGTTTGCACCTGGCATCTGAGGATGTGCCATACCGATCGTAGTCGAAACCACATTCGGCGAGACGGCCTTGCAAGCGAACGGTGGGTAGAATTGACGATGAACGCGCCTGCTGATGCTTCGATCGCGTCGCGCGTTGAGGCAGTGTACGGTTTGGGCGGGTGTGTTGATCAACAAAACGCGAACCAACCACGCGCAAAATACGCATCAACAACTGAAGCGTGCGTATATATAATGTAGGCACTTTGCCTTGCCTTTTCCCTCATCGCAGCAACTCATACATACTCGACCAGGAGAAAGCCAAGGCGTGTGCTTTACTCATCATCGGCCTCGAACGACGGTCCTGGTCTCCGCTGGCACCCGTGAAGATGTGGACAGCGCCAGTCCCAGCCGTGTCTTCATCCACGTCTAAGGGAGTTCCCCCTGGGAGCTTCCTTGCCCGGTGTCGCCAAGTCGTGCACCGGGCCACGGGGAGGAGCAGGACCTCAAGACAGTCGCGACAGGTTGATATGAGTTGAGGTAGGCGTTGCGGTGGGTGCTGGAGAGTTTGAATATGTTGTCTGTTTATGTAGATAACGGCAGGGCCTGGGTTGGAGAACTGATGGAACACCAACCGCTGAGGGGGCCGTATGGATGTACAAGACCCAGAAGGGCGAGATCCAGGGACCCTGCCGTTTTAGCATTTTTACTATTATTTTTTCTCTTGGATGTACGGGAAAATACTAGAGCATCTGCGATAATTAGTATAGACCAAAATCAAAAACGTTGTAGGCTGAACGTACCGCAGCGGGATGAAGTTGGCGAGAGAGGCGAGAATCGACGTCTGTCCTTGAGGGATGAACCCGTCTCCCAATCAAAAATGAAGGTAAACCAGACCTTGGTTTCAACGTTCAAGCGTTGTACGTGCGTCATTTCACTCTGCTGTAATCATTCCTGGTTCATCCGCCCAACAGAGAATATCAACTCGGCAATGTTAGGCTCCGGTACTGTGTGCATTCCCAACCATCTGACAAACGAGAGAAGGTCGACTTGGCGACTTATCAAGCGGCGCGGCAGCCGTAGAAGCCAAGGATGGCATCTCTTCGATTGCATTCTCTGGTAAGACTGCCAGCCATATCTCCTACACGTCTCGGAGCTGAACGTTGGACTTGCAGTGATACGACTGGTAGACAAGAGGTAGGGAGTCATAAGTGTGAGTTCTGCTCGCAATCGCGTCAACGTGGTGTTCGGATTGTATTCAGTCCTGGGGGAATCACTGAACACCATCCCGCAACCTGCAACGCGTCCTGATAGTGCCATAGAAAGCCAGCCAGCCCTCACAGGAGACGCGGCCTTGATTTAGGAGTAAGTAGATCGTGTGGTGTGAGTTGGAGGCTGTGTTCAATTTGGGCGAGTGCGTTGATCAACCAACTGGCCACTTGCAAAATACGCGTCAACAACTAGGGATGCGTATATAATTCAAGCCACTTACCGCATCTTTCCCTTCATCGCAGCAACACATACATACTCGACCAGGTGAAAGCTGTGGTACGTGCTTTCCCCATTCATCAGCCTTGAAGGACGGTCTCTGTTCTCCATTTGTACCCGTGAAGATTGGACGGCTCCGTCCCATCCTTGCCTTCTTCCATATCTGAGAGAGCTCCCGTGGGAACTCTCTTTGCCCGGTTTCGTCTTGTCGACTGGGCCACGGGGAGGAGCAGGACTTCAAGAAAGTCCGGATAGGTTGATTTGGGCTGAAGTCTCAGTATTGCACAGTGGATCTTGGAGGGTTTGAATATGTTGGCTGTTTAGGTAGATAACGGCAGGGACTAGGTTGGAGAACTTGTGGCACACTGACGACTGAGGGGGCCGAATCGGATGTTCAAGAACTATAAGGGCGAGATCTAGGGGCGCTGCCGTTTTAGCATTTTCTTCTCTATTATTTTGTGTACCAATGTGTAGCGGGTAGTCGAGAGGATATATAAGTTCGTACTGTATGTCAGAACCAAGTGATAGACAGCAATTTCGATGAGTTATTCCAAGAGAAGAACGTTGAACGTCGAAAGCAAGTCCGATGTAAGTTTCCAGAACCAATTTTTCCAAACATGAGCGTATCTTGAAAGACTAGACAGATGACCATCGTGAAGCCAGGCTTCTGGGAGCACGAAGAGAGTCTGAGAGCTGGATGCTGAGGTATGTGGACTTCGGACTGGACGCTGGCATTGACGAAGTTGAGAGTTGATAGAAAATGAGGCTGATGGTTGGATGATCGACAACGAAACTTGGTAAGCGTGGGAAGAAGCAATCCCACGGTCAGAAAGATCGAAAGGGTTCTGGCACCGGCGCTTGACTCGTCCAACCTTGGTTGAAACCGTTCTTCACCGTTGTGAACGCCAACCAAACGACAACTCTAAAGCGACTCTGGTACTCTGTTCAATTTTGGAGGAATCTAATCCTTACGCTCGAATGTCCGTTTACTGTGACCCAGGCTCGCCAGAAACTCCAGGCTCTCTTCCTCCGATCATGATCCTACAAAATCGGACTCCATGCGTCCAACATCTGTTGGCTTGGCAATCTCAAAGGATAAACTCCACCATCCCCACTGACCGGTGACCACGCGTAGGGTCACTGCAGAACCTGAAACAGAAAAACTACGCATCAACACATGAGCTCGGATCCACTTTCCGCGGTGAACATTCGCCGTTCGTACTAGCCTGAACGCTGAGCCTGGCGATTCCTCTCAGAAACTCGGGCGGATATTATCTCATTTGCGCTTACTGATGGTACTAAACCAACGGCCTCATGTACCCTTCGTGGAGCAGCGCTCTGGACCAGCGTCGGGGCCGGAAGAAGGGGATTTCATCCTATAAATTGGACTGGGATTTGCGCTCCACTCTTCGCTATTCATAGTAACGCACACTACCAACTACGCAAATCATGTTCGCTTCGACTCTTGCTAAACTCTTTACTATCGCAGCTTTAACTGCCTCAACCTTGGGCAGGTGCTCATCATTTTCTAATTGCCGAAATTTTCTGACCGTTCGTCCTTTTCTTTCAGCTCAAGGAGTTTCTTTCACGGCCTTCGCAGAACCAAACTGCGTTCTCACCACACCAGACGCTGGAGACACAGTCGTCACACTCCAGGTCGGCCAATGCGTGGACTTTGCCATGGTCCACTCACTTCAAGGCGAAGTCATCGGAGCCTTACCCAGTGAGTATCACGTTGTTTTATCTTCTAGCTGTACTCATATAGACGGAATCATCGTATAGACAACACTGGTCATAGCTGCCGAATTCACTTATACCCAGGCCTCCGCTGCCAGAACGTCGAATTCGCGAACATCGGTCCGTTGACAGATATTGGACAAGTGACGGACTGTGTCACTCCCGAAAGCGGCGACTTCTTCTCGGTAGCTATGGTGTGCTAGACTGGGGGACACGGAAACGGTGGTTGGGTTTGTAGCCGCGACGGACACTGAATTGAACTTGAACTTCCTGATATCACGCCTGTACTTCATCCCTGTGATCTTCAACTTTACTCACATTATTCATATCCATCACCGTTTGAGTCTAGTTGCTTGGCCTCTCAGAGCTGCCTCCACTTGAAACTGGATCGAGCAGTTCTTCTCCAGGAAAGAACGTCAAAAGCTATTCCCTATCATCGCTCCCAGTCCAGGGGTTCCCTAGCCTAGAAATTCGTGAAAATTTCGCGGAAAGCCCAAGAGAAGCCATTCCCACTATTTCTCCACCACATACCAGGTCTGCTTTATTGAATCTCAGCCTCAACTGATTGCAGTACAAGATGTTCGGTACAAAATAATCATAGATCACAAAATGTCCATGGTGCACCCCCTTGCTACGGCTCCTTTCGCTTCTTCAGGCCTTCGCCGACGTCCATCGAGGTTTCCCCATCCTGCTTCAAGCCTCGAATAACAGCCTCAAGTTCTCTCTGCATTCTCCTCTGACACTTCGAAAGATTCTTCTGCACGTCCTTCTCAATCACCCGGAACTGCTTAGCCAACTGTTCCTTCGCCCGCTCCTCCGTTGTCTGTCTGTCCGTAAGAACCTTGAGTCGTTGCCGATGGAAGATAATTGCGTCTTCCAGAGTTCGATCCCTGACTTCTGAGGCTGAAAGTTCCTCGCATTCAGAGTCACTGTAATCAAGGTCGGCGAAACGTTCCTTGCGTTTCCCCAGGACCGTAGTTTGATGTGTCTTAGAAGGAGGAGTAGGAAGTGCGGTGGGCTGGGATTGACTGGTTTTAGGATCTCGGGTTTGATTGATTAGTGTCAAGATATCCTGCATAACATCATTCCAACTCTCGTCCCCGCGACTATCGGTCTGCCGACCCTCTTCCCCAGAATCACTTTCATCGTCCGAGTCCGAGAGGAAAAGCTTGCCATCTAGCTTGGAGGAAGCCGCCGTAGCAGAGCTACCGCTGGCTCTTGAGTAGCTATCGACTGGTCTATGGTGTTTCTACGTTTGATTGTCAGTGCTCAGCGCTTTGATAATCATGAACGCGTCGGACCTGCCGTAACCTCTTCGGTGGGGGTTGAGCCGAGTCATCAGACTCACTGTCTGTCAGTTCAATGGTCCCTAAATGCTTCTTTGGAATACCCTTCCTCAGATCAACCACGAGAGGCTTTCTCTCCACTCCTTCCCCAATCCTCTTAGACGCCACAGGGGGTGCGAGGCCTTTCGTCTGCGTCTTCTGCGTCTGCGTCTGCGAAGCTGTTCGCGGTATAGCCTGTGCAGTATTTCCAAGAAACGTTTTCTTCGGCAGCTCCAGTGTCATGATTGCTCGCTTCTCCTGCACCTGTTCGCGTCGTTTTATAGTCCAATCAGCCATCCAAGAATCGTATGTCGCATCATTGATCTTGAATGTTTCCAAAAACACGGCTCGCCGATAAGCTTCTGTCAAGCTACATCGTTTTCTCGCTACGCAGCAGCGGTCGCAGAGACTGGAGCTCTTTGTGAAGGAGCAAACCTCTAAGCCAGCTCGACAACACGAGTCGCAAAGCTGTTATAATAAGAAGGGTACGCATGATCCGTACAGATAGGTACTCGTACATGTGTATCGAACTCACAGTTTTCTTCTGGTACACGCGCCAGTTGAGGAATTTATCCAGTTTGCACCATTGATTACCGCGATATAGCCTCTCAGCGCGGTTCTTATCGACGCTAGAGCTCTTATTGCGACCTGGGGGCACAGGGTCATCCATTTGGTACTCGGAGAGCTGAGTTGTGACCATCGTTGGTGCGTCGCGAGGAGGACAATACAAAGCTGGGAAGAACAATTTTTGTTAGTCCTACCGTCAAATTTAAATTGAAGCTCAAAGGATACAACGTACCTGGCTGCTGGGGGGCTCTTCCAGACGTTGGTGGGACGCGAGTTGGAGGAATTGTGTTTAAGCGCCCATCTGGAGAACCCTAGGGGAACCAGGGGAAGCGTTCAGGGTGCGTGAGACTTCGTTGTTGGCAAACATGATCCAACGCGGAATTCGAGGATTGCAGTCGACACTTTGAGTGTACAGTATCTGAATACACGAGCGACTTGATATACTCTGCTATCTACCAAGATCTTCTTCTTCGGCTTCCCGCTTTCCCTGTGTGAGAACGATCCTTCGCGGTCCCCACCCCTACCCCCTCTAGGATACCCTGGAGGTGCTTTTCATACGATTCTTGCGCCATTTTCATCATCATTAAATCGTTTTTAAGAGCTTGAGTAGCGTCAAGCACCCTTTCAGCCACCATTTGACCGTCCATATCCTTACCACTGATAGTGGAATGGACTCGAGCTCCCTTGTTGCCGAGCACATTGGGCAGTCTGCTGGTACCGCCGTGATTCGGTGGCTTATGCGCTATGTGAGACCCGGCAAGTCCAAAGTCAGACGCGTCGTCAGAGAATATGAGATGCTTAGGGTTTCGGCTGGGGTATGGACATGGTCTACCAGGTCCTTGTCTATCACGACGAACGGGGAATGTAGACGAAGATGCTTTGAATCCTTTTTGAATGGTGGTACCGGGGATTAAATGACTCGGAAGGGATTTGAGAGGGTTGGCACAGTTGTCTGGTCCAGAAGTTGGCAATGGGTCTGAGTCAATATTCATTTTTGACACGCCCTCCGCCAAATACCACTCATTAAACCATGCTCGACATGTAGCTTCGTCGATCCCGAACTTCGTCATGAAGAAGTATTTGCCGTACTCTCTTTTTGCGATCTCCTCGCTCGGAGCCTTCTACATTGTGTCAATCATCCGATGGAAAATCATGGTTGATTTCAGAAGTCTTCAAGATCAGTTTCAGAACTATCGGCACTCACAAAGACTTGTGTCCTTCGCCATTCCTCGAAATTGACCTGCTCGTACCAGTTTGAGTGGTATACTAGACGGGCTAGCTCTTTGATATCGAGACTCATGGAGGCTGTCAACGGGTAAGTGTAAGTACTCCCCAAGAGTACTCAAAAAGATATTATTATATACAAGTAGCTGTGATCTGATCATCTCCTTCTGCTGACTTCGTCGCAGCAATGCAAGACACAGTGCGCAGGATTTATCGGGCTGTTCTCGCTTTGTTATGTGACCCAAGGGTGGACGACTGAGCCTTCTTGAATCTGATAACAGTCCCCAGCTTTTTTTGGACTCCGTCTACATCGTCTACCGATTCGTATGGCCTTGCATTTTCTTCATCAGGTGCCCACGTGCTGTTGATGGGCAAATGTGCGGCTGAACGTTCGCCTCGAAACGTAAGGTACAATCGAGAGGTAATTCATGCTACAATTCTACTACCACAGGCAAGCTATGCGTCCGAAAGGGTACAACAACACAGGGAATAAACTACAAATGCGAAACGACAGAATACAGGACGTCTTCAAGATGGGTATGAGAGTTCTCCGAAATCTTCTTCCTTCCCTTTCGACCTCGTCTGACTGCCTTGGCCTCTCGGTGGCAAACCGCCCCTCTGTACTTCGACCTGTAAATCCTGGACGATGTTTTTCAGACGCGACCTCAAGAACTCTTGCCCTTCCTGACTTTCCCTCAGTTTCGCTTCAAGCGAGCGTACTTGCTCCTTGAGCCCTTGCTCCGTGTCCGAAGCCCGCTGACGTTCAACTTGAAAGTCAGCCAAAACTTTCAGATGTCGATCGCTGGCCTCGCGCATGGACGTGAAGAACTTGATTTGGTTGTCGATCAATTGGTCGATGGAAGAGGTGGAAACAGCGAGCTGCGTATGGGAATTGTGGCCGGATATACTTGAGTGAGGTATAACGCTCCCCATTGGTGCTGACGAGGGTCCTGGGGTCACTGATGTGAGATAACCGTACACAGCGGAGATGTAACACGTACCTTGGAGCTGACTGGGGGCGGGCGGATGGTAGGGCGTATCAGGTGGCTGAGCAGGAGCCACCCATCCGCTAGATGTCGATGCATGAGCAGCGGAGTTGGACGTAGCAGTGAATTGCGGTTTCTTAGCTTTCCCTTCCAATCGACGATGCGAAGGTCCCGGTGCGCCGCCGTGCGGAATGGCGACCTGGGGTGGAGGTTGCTTGTGAGTACTCTGGCTACCTTTCCCTTTGACTTCCGTCGATGCTTTCTTCTTCTCGTTCCGCCACTCATACGTCCAAGTCTCGTAGATCTTCTCAGGAATCCCGAACTTTCGCATGAAAAAAGCCTTGCGAAACTCCAGCCTCGCAGAGCACCCAGCTGAGGAGCAGTTATCACAGTGTGTAACAGTAGTATTGGAGAAGGTGCAGGCGACTTGGCTGTTGATGCAAGCGCCGCAAGACTAGGAAGTAGAACATGAAGTCGACGTCCTTCAAATGGGTGCAGCTGGAATGCGGTCGCAGCTTACCCAAGAAGTTTGCATTCTCCAGTCATGAAAGTCGTTGATCTTGCACCAGTTCGAGCGGAGGAGGGCTTCCGCCTGCTTTTTCTTCTCGTTGAGGCTCATGGTGCGGTCGAAGCCTTGTGGGCCCGATTAGGCGCACAAACCGCCTATTGACTCCTAAAAGAGCTACAGGACCTGCTAGGAGTTGCGGGGTCAAAATCTGCGCAAATACAACCCCAGTGAAGCGAGGAACATGATTTTAAAGTACTTCAAACTCATTGAGCATACAAATTATCCGGTACGAGCGTACTTAACCATCATAACATGAGCACCTTCTTTATTCCTCCTCTTCCTTGGATTCCTCAACTCCTGCGCATCGCTTCGACGAAGTTCTTCCGTCATCATTTCAAAGTTCTCCTCCAGCACTCGATGTGCACTTTTTACCGCTTGAAAATTCTCTTCGACAACTTCAACCAATTTCATCACCCTCTCCGGACAGAAACCTTTATTTAGGTTTCCGGCTTCGGTTGGTGAGGGATTTTCCGTTCTCTGCTTATTCTGCGGCTCAGTCTTGGGGGGTCTTGGTACCTCTGCATCAGAAGCAGAATCATTGTCGCTGCTTGTATCAGAAGAATCTTCGGTCGACGCTCCAGGTGGCTTGGGGTATTGCCTTATTTGCCAAAGTTGAAGTCCACTTTCAGGCGAAGCTGGTTCTCCCACCATGGAGTCAGAAACACTCTGTCCGTCTAGATGGGCAAGCGTGTCGATCGGTGATGGCTTTGGGGATGCGAAGCCTGTTGTCGGGGGCGATTGATGATTGCTGGCGGGTCCTCCTTTTTGATTAGCTTCAGGTCGTTTTCTTGAATTGTGTTTTGCTTTCGACCATTCATCAAACCACTCCTTACATGTTCCCTTATCTATTCCGAGCTTTTCCGTGAAGTAATGGATGCGATAATGCTGTTTCGAGGTGCGATATTGATGGACCCCCTGAATGCAGAGGGGAGCACGACATTAGCATCGTTTGAATCAACACCGAATCCACTCTCGAGTTCCTCCCAAGTAAACCCGCTCATGGTACGCGGAGCACGGTAGGAAAATTTATTAGAGTATAGGTCTCACCAGTAAGATTTGGTCTACCTTCCAACGACGAAATTCTTCGCGTTTGAACCAGCTGCTGGTGAACAAAAGTTTGGCTATATCTTTGTCCTCAACCTTCATCGCCTTCTAGTCGCGCGCAGCTCAAAACGCAGTGGATGGTTAGGGATGAGAGGATGTGGATTATCTTGAGGCATGAAAGTGGTTCTTTTATGTGCTTGCGGACAGCTACGGAATCGATAGGATCCAACTTCTTCGTAGCGCAGGCGAACTTCACCAACACATGTTCCGATATGCAGTCCTTCCTACGCAGAGAACCCACAGCTTCAGTCGATATTGAACCACAAAGAGCAAAGTGAAATAGCCGGTAGAGATACCTACTCAATTTTGAGGGCTGGAAGTCGTAAGGTGGAAGCAATTCGTCGTAGGCTGCAAGATATTATACGGTTGAAATTATAAGAACATAATTACTCATATACAATTGTCTTCCCCAATAAGATAAGGTTTCTCGTAGCGCGACTGAGCCGGGATAAGTTTTGGAAAGCGATGGAAGGCAAAACGAAAACGCAATTACTTTGGGATTAGGAAAGTATGACGAACACGCTGAGAGGGTCGGGTGTCGTTGTCCTCGTGGAGAGACGATTTCCTCTTCTTCCGAGTCACCTCGGTGGCTTTGGGAGCAGCAACGTCCGACTTCTCAACAGGTTCCATCGGCAAGTCCTTGACGATAGCTTCCAAACGTGTCTTCAGTGCTTTCTGGGCAGATCCGTGGGTCGCGACTTGTTCTTTGAGGACACGAATTTCCTCCATTAACTCCGCTTCCCTAGCCTTTGCCTTCGCCTCGACAGCCTTCCTCTGCAGGACGAGGGTGAGGGACTGTCCAGTTTCGCGATGGATGGCGAGGAGTTCATCAGATGTATCGTCGTCGGTTTCCATTTTATACCCAGGAACCAGGGATTTGGCAAATGTTAGGATGGCGTCTTTGTGAGACCACAGTGAGATTTGGTTGGGATGATCCAAGTCCATGACGACACTCTGCGGTTCTGGATCATCGCGTTCTAGATGAATAGAGGTGAGTTCAAGGTCATTTTCTACCCATGCAGGCTAAAGTCCTCCAACATACTAGTGGAAGGTGCGTCGGCGCTGGGAATCTTCTTGGGCACCGCTACTTGAGAATCCGGTGCTACGCCTTGAGAGTCTTTATCTTCGTCTTCATCATTCTCCGATTCGTCGTCGGAAGCAATGGCGTCGGGGACTTCTGTGTCTGCGTCTGATTGGCGTAGGTCAGATACCATTGGGGCCTCAAGTGATGGTTCTGAAGAGGGCGCGGCAGGTTTCTGGCGCTCGTGTGTCGGGAGGGAAGGATCAGACGAAGAGGATGCCTAAGGGTGCAATTCATCCTAAGTAGGTGCGCGAGAGATATTGAGAAGCGACGGACTCACCACGGCCGAATTGCTCTTATGCAATGCCTGAATCTTTTGATCGCGTCTCTCGGCGCGTCTCTTTTTGGACCACTCGCGTAACCAAACTTTGAGAGTAGCTTCGTCGATTCCAAACTTTTGTGTGAATATGAATTTGCGATAGGCTCGCTTTGCGCGTTTGCCTCGGTAGTATGTAGGACGATGGAATTGACATTCCGGAGAAGGGTCCGTCGCACACAATTTGCAGGCCTGGTGAAAATAACGACAGGCTGAGGCTCGACATGGACGGTTAGTAATAGTCAAATATCAAGTCCACGTACCAAACCCTTTGCCTTCTGTTCTGAAACCCAAGCACGAAGTGCATCTTCATGACACCAATGCGACCTGGACAGGATCTCGGCCTCCAGCTTGATATCTGGGGAGGTCATTTGCGTGACGTGTTGAAAAAGAGAGGAAAGAAAAGGAAAGAACCGTAATTACACACCAGAAATTGTGGTCTAAAAATAGATTGCCAATAATTATGGCGTCGGCCCTGGCAGATTTTCGTGACGACGCGTCGGTCTTTGGTAACCTTCGGCCAAGCATACTTACAACGGGGTCTGAGAGGAAACAACCGTATATCACAATGACATTGGTGGACTCTCAGCGATCTCGTCAAAAGGTCGAGGATACATTCAATTTGCAAACAGAAGGCGTAGTGAAGTGTAGGCGGGAGTAATAAGACCTAGTATTTTGGGAGTGGAGGATGTTCTATGCACTTTCGATTCCTATCTGCCCGTCATCGTCTGGAGGGTGGTAGTTACCAGAGGACCGGCCATCCTGGACCTTCCTCTGAACAATAATGTCTGACCTGATCGCGGAACGGTGCTTCACGCTACGGCTCAATCAGCGTTCAATGGAAGGAGTGCGTAGATGACCGCTTACGATTCTCAGCAAAAGACAGTCATTCTGGTCGAAGGAGCCGAGGAGCATAAGAGAGGACGTGAAGGCGCCGAAAGTGCCAGGCGGGCAGAGAACGTTCTTGTGAGCGTGGGTTAATAGCGAATCAAAACATCTGAAGAAAGGCTGGTGTTTGGTCGCTCTGCCTTTCAAGCTAAAAGTCTGTCTAGAAGTACCTCGGAACAACTCCTCTCATGTCTGGAACCGCTCGCTGCTCACAAAGCTGGTCGAAGCTGCATCGAACGTCCGCTCCACGTTCCAGACTCATTTATTTCCTCCGTGCAGCCTATGCAGAGTCACCGTCGGGCTCCATCCCCATTCGTCGACCATCGATATCATACACTGGCTTTGCACTGGCTAGCCAATCTCCTCTCATGACCACCTGAAACAGTAAAAGTACGCATCACGCATGGACTTCAACTCTCGGATCCTCTTTTCACGGTGAACAGTGGCCGTTTGGCACTGGCGCGAACGTTGAGCCTGGATATTCCAGAATCCACTCAGAAAATCGGATGAACATCTCATTTGCGCTTAGTCTATCAACCTCATGCACCCCCGTGGAGCGGCGCTCTGGGTCATCTTCGGGATCGATGAGGGGGAATTTCATCCTATAAAATGGGATGGGATTTGTGCTTGACTCGTCACCATCCATATTACAACTCGCATCAAGCTACAAGCTACTCAAACACACATCCTCGAATACAAGTCATGTTCGCGTCCACTCTTACTAAACTCTTCACCATTGCGGCGTTGATTGCCACGACCTTGGGCCACCCAACGCGTAAGTACTCTCCGTTCCATCCGCCGCGCTTCGGTTCGTTGAATATCTTTGTAGCGAAACCCAAAGGCATCTCCTTCACAGCCTTTGCTGAACCAAACTGCGTTCTTACTTCACCAGACGCTGGAGACACGGTGGTCAACCTCAAAGAACCCGGCCAATGTGTGGACTTTGCCATGGTCCACTCCTTCCAGGGCACCGTCATCGGAGCACTACCAGGTTCGTTCGTCTCATCCAATTTGCTACCTAAGTCATACTTACACGCACGCATTTCAGATAATACTGGCCATGACTGCCGAATTCACCTATTCCCTGACCTCCGTTGCCAGGACATCGAGTTCGCGAACATCGGTCCCTTGACGGAAGCTGGTCAAACTACGGATTGTATCACGCCTGCGACAGGCGACTTCTTCTCCGTAGCTATGATATGCTAAAGAGGAGGCGCCCCGATGACAGCAGGCGCAACGGACGCTAAATCGATGTTTCTGGGACTGTTCATGTACTTATAGATGTATCATACGACTCTTTTCGCTATCCATACCCACACATAGTAATTGATTGATTTCCTTTACGACCTGACAAGTCTTTGAGAACCGAACTCGGATACACGCTAAGGAGGGAGGAAATGGACACTTTCAAATAGCCGCGTCGCCATTTGATGGTGTACGATTAAGTATAGTAACTACTTCACGGGTCGAACCGCGACAAGACTTGTCTGGAAGCGTTGATGAATGGGGATTAGGTTGCACTGCCTCTGACGCGACCTGGCAAGACGCGACGCGTTCAAGTCACTCGGCAACCAGGGGCTCCCTATCTCCAACCGAACTCATCCCGTTTGCGAGATCCCAGTCATCGACGACTGGAACCAGATTCTAGACGTTTCTTCTTTGACTCCAGGCATGGATATGTGTGCGTTTCGGAGACCTGTAGTCTAATACAATGGTCGGCAAAACATTTGAGTTTCTCGCAGTGGACAGGACAGAAGCAAGAAACACTACTCTGATCGTGGAAAGGGATTCGAGAAGATACTGCAAATGTCAAGAAAGAGCTTTATATATAACTGAGGATGTATAATGGTACAAGGTAGCGTAGTATGAATTAATCAAGATGCACCTTCAAAATGAAGAAACAGCCTCTGAATCCGCTTGCGAGCGCCGAGTATTCAGACCAATTCGTACTTCTCTAAGCGTTTGTGCGTTTAGAGCGTTTGGCTGCTTCGAATTGTCTGGCTGCTTTCGCCTTCCGCTTTCTTGCACTCCTACTAGGGGTACTAGCCGAGCTCTTTTTCTTCGATTCTATCTCTCTCTCCAGTTCTCGTAGCTCCGTCCGCATCTTATTCTGTTCCCGTCTTATGCTTTTCACTTTCTCCGCCATTTCCTTCGCCCATTTACCGCTATCTTCGGCCTTCTGTTGGGAAAGAAATTGGAGGCGACGGTCTGAGACTTCCCTGAGATGCTGGTGGTATGCGATCTCTGAGTCAATGTCGTAAGGTCTGGCGAGGACGCCTTTGGGGGCCTGAGCGGTAGGAGGAATAGCGGAAAAGCTTTGTTTTGTGTGTTGGGTGCTGTGGACTACCTGGGGCTCGGGCTTGGACCAGCTGTTCGCGCGATGGCGACCTTTTCCTTTCCTAGGGTGTGTTTCCCTGTACTGTGGGGGCAGAGAGAGCGCATGCTCAGTTGGGTTCCCGCGTGTGGGCATCTTAGTTGGAGGTGACGGGTTAGAGTACCTTCGGGCCTTTGTAGCGGCCTTGTAATTGTATGAATGACTTGAGATAGAGTCGGCGCGTTTGGAAGGGGAAGGAGGGGTGTCGTCATTATCTGAGATTATGATCACGTCCTGAAGTTCCTTCTTCGAGCTGTAGATTTCCAATTCACGCTTGAGTTGATCGTTGACTTTCTTTTCTTCGTCGCCCACACTCGAAGTCAGCCGTGATGCCGATTCAGCCTCTATGACTTTGTGTTCCTCGGCATAGCGGTTGCGCGTAGCCTTATTTGCTGCATCTCGTTTCTGTGAGATCCACTCGAGACACCACGAGTCGTACGTCTCTTCGGATATCTTGAGCTTCTCAAGGAAGTATACTCGTCGATAGGCCTCGGTTACGGAACAACGAGTCCCTCGCTTTGTGCAGTTGGCACAGCGCGAAAGGTTTGTGAACTCGCAGGATTTGACATCCTTTTTCCAGCAAAGATCGCAGAGCTACAGTTTGAAGTATAAGTACTGCAAGAGGGATTATGTGATGGGGGTCGAACCAAGGTCTTGCTGGCTTCTCTCCATTGGCGAAAGCTCTCTGGGTTACACCACTTGGAGCTCCAGAAGAGGGATTCACCTTTCTTCTTGAGTTTCTCCAAGTCAGGTGTACTTGAGGTATGATCATTCATTAGAGCGGCAGATTCTGAGGCAAGTCTACGATGGAGGAGTTGTGAAGAAGAAGAAAGTTGGGAACCCATCGCATGAGTAACCTTTTATGGAGACAATATGACCTCCTGTTGCATAGGAGGCTCCTAGTAGAGTAGTTGCTCTGACGATTGCAACCTGCGTATGCTGGAAGGTAAAGCTTTAAAGCTTCAAGGTCCACATTATATACAGATCGGCTACGCTTAAGAGTGTATATCAGCCAAAAAAAAATCGCGGGAAGTCAAATGAATAGGAAAACTGTGGCTCGAGCATCTGGTAAGTACGTTCTTCAAGATGGGTATGCAAGTTCGCCAGAATCTTCTTCCTTTGCCCTCTTCCTCCTAGAATGACTGGCTTGGACTTTTGGAGGACGACCAGTATCTCTTTGAACTTCGACCTGCAAGTCTTGGACGATGGTTTTTAGGCGTGACCTCAAGAACTCTTGCCCTTCCTGACTTTCCCTTAATTGCTCCTCTAGCGAGCGTACTTGCTCCTTGAGCTCTTGTTCTGTGTCAGAAGCACGCTGACGCTCAGCCTGAAAGTCTGCCAAAGCCTTGAGGTGACGATCACTGGCCTCGCGCATGGACTGGAAAAACTTGATTTGATTGTCAATTAGACGAGGAGTTCGAGCCGTCACAGCGTTGCTGGTTCAAGTCGGGGCTGAGTGGTTTGGCTACGTCGTCACGAATTGGTGACGAGAAGTTCCCTGGGGTAGCTGGTTTGAGATAGCTAGACACAGCGGATGTATGTAAGATACCTTGGAGCTCGTTGAGGGTGAGAGGTCGAGAATGCTTGTTATATGTTGATGGTTGGGTATGAGACTCCCAGCCAGTAGACTTAGACGCTTGAGTACTGTTATTGGTAGCGGTGAATTGTGGCTTCTTGGCTTTCCCTTCTGACCGGTGATGCGAAGGGCCTGCGCCACCTTGCGGAACGGCGATCGGGGTCGGAGGTTGCTTGAAGTTGTGACTTTGAGCATTCTTTCCTTTGGCTTCCGTCGCAGTCGCCGTAGTCGGTTTCTTATTCTTCTCGTTCCGCCACTCGCGTATCCAAGCCTCGTAAGCTTGCTCATGGATTCCGAATTTTTGCATGAAAAGGACCTTGCGAAACTCCATCCTTGCAGGGCACCCAGCCGAAGGACAGTTATCACAGTGTGTGACAGCAGCGTTGGAGAAAGTACAGACTCTTCGACTTTTAGAGCAAGCACCGCAGGACTAGTATAGCACGAGGAAGTCGATGTCCTCAAGCTGGGATACTTTTGATACTCACCCAAGATGTTTGAGTCCTCCAGTCGTGGAAGTCATCAATTTTGCACCAGTTTGAGCGTAGGAAGGCTTCCGCCTGCTTTTTCTTGTCGTTGCCACTCATTGTGCGGGCAGCAAGTGGTCAGAAGCAAGTACGAAGCTTACGATAGGCGCACAAACCACCTGTCCACTTCTAAAGGGGCGAAAGGAGAATCATTCAGGAGCCATGAGACTGATTTGTGAAGGGCGACGCATGAGGGCGTCCCACAAACATGTACACTCTCCGAATTTATCAAGAGCTACTACGAGAATTCTTTCCCAGATATCCCCTTCATTCTTTCTCTTCCTGGAATTCCTGGTCTCCTATGCTATGGCGTGGAAAGCATGCCTGAAAGGCACCAGTTTGATATAAGGGAGGGTTAATAAGACAAGACACCCAATTTTCATCATACACCTACTAGGCATTACATGACCCTGTCCCAAGTGCACCATTGGGACGCAAAAAGAATCTCTGTGTCTGGTTTTCTGCCCATGAGAGCTGTGGTTGTGGACGAAGTTCAAGTAGCCAAAATGAGTGGGAATGGCCAAACTTGCGCTATTTTGTACGTTCATGATGGTAGAATGCATCGGATTTGTGATCAAAGTTATGCGTACAAGAACAGCAATGAAGGATATACGATATCAATCATTTATACAAGGGAAACCTATCATCCTGAGTCAGGTAAGGGTTCCTGGGCTCGGGTATACTCACAGAGGAGGCCTAGGTATATTGAAGGTGGAAGGTGTTTGTCCTCGAGGCTGGCTCGGGGTGGCAAACCGGTCAAGGTTGCTTCGGAGGCGCGGGATGATCGTAAGCAGGTGGTGCATCCACCTCTACTTGCCCCGCATCATCTATGAGATGATACTGTACAGAGGGTTGACCTTGTGGCGCCTCCTTTGTCGGCGACATATGTGAGAAGCCTGCCTTCTCGCGAGGATACGCGTAAGAACTACCGGCCTCGCTTTGAGAGGGGTAATAGCTGCTACCGCCAGCATCGGTGCTGTTGGCAACATATAGAGCGCGGGTTGAGTTCGAGGCGGAGGACGATGAGATCTCGGTGGGCTGGTAGAACTATTTTTAAGGTAAGGAAAGCAGACTCGACGGATAGCAGAGCAAAACCGACCGAAGTTGTCTCCGAATCTCCACCTCTTGTTGAAGGGGCCAGATACGGATTCGACATCGCCATTGAAGGCGCGCTCGTCGTGGTGAACGGCGTTGTAACGCTTACTGGTGCAATTTCTTGATGATCAGGGTAGTTATTCTTATCCTCTTCCATCAAGTTGACGTCTACCCGGCGACGAACGTGTCGCTTTCGCCACCAGAAGAACCAGAGGAGGGGGATGGCGGCGAGAAGAGCTACTGCCGCTACAGCGATGCCCGCCACAGCACCTGTACCGAGGCTGAAACGAGAACTTGAGTCATCGAGACTATTGAAAGTCTAACTCAAAAGCTTACCCGGTTGAGCCGGACTCCGCAACAGCCTGGGTAGTGCTGAATGGGACGACGACATCAGTACGGGTCCAATGCAAATGATCGCAAAATTACCTCTCTCCTGTTATCAAGGCATAATCGAGTAGTAGACCTAAGCCTGATCGTTCAGGTTGGTTGACGAACTTCACTGTATGCAAACCGGGTCCCAGGTTGTCCGATTGATATAATATCGTCTGCGGAACATATTCTAGCACCGTGGCATTGAAGGTCTCGGGTGGTCGATCATCCAATTGCACCGAGTAGCTGCCCAGATTGTTGTTGACTGCCCCGAAGACAGAGATAGTGCTACCCTGTACGCGTAATAGAGGTGAGATAATCGTTGAAGTGAGTCAGGACTCAGGAGCGTACGGTGAAATTCAGTGTGGCCGAAGCGCCAGTAGTGGAGGTGAGTCTAAATGAAGGTTCTCAGACGAAAGATTCGTTTCACTGGGTCAATGGGTCGCACCTTCCAGTCGTGCTGTTGAAACCCGCCGACACGAGGGTGCTCCATGCTGCAGGTGGTTCGAAACGAAAAGAATTGTCTGTATGAGCGATGACGCGTTGAGGCTGGTTCAGATCCTCTTCTTCAACTTCTGTCTCCCAAATAATCTACTCGTAAAACATGAGGTTGGGCTAGGTCAGGACGAAAGCGAAACGCACCGAGTCTATATCAATAAATGGTTTATCTCTCTGATTTGGCTGGTTGGTTATTTGCACGGTATGTAGGCCATTGAACAAGTTCATGGCGGCGAATAAGGGGACCTGGAATAACGCCTCTTGAGAAAAGCCATCTCCAGGATGACGCGCGTTATCAAGGTTGACTTCGTATGGACCTAGTGGCCGCGGTTAGTACGAACGAAACATCCAAGCGAAGTGTAACGCACCATGGTTGCTACGCTTCGCACCAAGAATCCATACACCCGTGCCATTGAAAGTAAACGAAGCTGAGGCCCCAACCTCCGTTGTTAAAGTAAAAGTGCCATTGTTGTCATATCTGTCCACGCAAATTTATCCACAGTCTACAGCAATGGCAAAAAGTCGGACACACCTCATCCCGAGAGGATCCTGGGTCCGACTACCCAATCTCCAGGCACCAGCTGGTAGATACCGGATTAGAGGACTTCGGTCGTCAATGGTATGGTTGACGCGGGGCATCGTTGGGGTGTAGATTGGGGTAAGGACAGGAAGTGAAGTGAGCGAGCCAGCCTCGAGGTGTATTGGAAGGAAAGAAAGCGATGAGACCGATGAGGCCTTGGCCTTGAGGCCTTGAGGACTGATGGCTTCACAACAATCCAGGGACCTCAGCATGGCCAAAAGCCGCCTAAAGAGGCCGATGTTTGCCTTATTCATCGACGGTTCCTGTCATAATAATTTCAAGCCGACGAGGCAGGTCTCATTTTTCCAGTATTTAGGATGTGCAACACGGGTGGGGCAAGAGAGATGGTGGTGGTTCGATGTAAGGAAGCGACAGGCTTATGTAGAATCAGAAGGACAATCCGACTCGGAGAAGCTCGTGACACTGCTGTCATGTTTATTCGAGAAGACATCCAAAGAAAATCAGCACGAAATCGTCAAGTAAATTATATAAATACATGAAAAGCATCACTTCATAGGAATCTAACGCTGCAGCGATGCGTGACTGTAACTAGGCGGCGCATCCATATCAGCCTCGGGATCCACATCCTCACCACCATCAACCCCACGGGGAACAGGTGCATACGCATTTGAGAATGTCGAAGGTTGGGGAGGCGGTGTTCGTAAGGGAGAGGAAAGTGCGGTACTGCTTTTATCGCGGAAATATCCAACAGATGAAGTGGATGCAGTGCTCTGGGTTGGTCGATGCTGGCCTGGCGGTGGCATAGCCAAGTCCGTCCGCGAGTCACTGCCACCATTCGTAGTGAAGACGGCGCGTGTCGTGTTTCGTCCCGAAGTCGAGGACATATCAGTTGGGTAATACTAGGGTGAACGGCATGTCAGAAAGATTCGTCACGTCAGTCGAGAATGAGGAGAATGTCAACGCACCGACTCGGTATCTCCAGCAGAAGGCGAGTTTTGCGATGTACCAGAGATCGGCGGGCTCATCGCAGTGAACGGTGTAACAATCATGCTAGCCGGTACGCCATTTCGGTGATCGTGATCTCGCCTTTCCTTGTCGTCGACGAGGTCCACATCGGAACGTTTGGAGCGTCGGTTCCGCCGCCAGAAGAACCAAATAAGGGGAATGAGTGCAACCAAAGCGACAGCGCCAACAGCGATCCCCGCAATAGCACCGGAGCTCAAACTGAAAAAGTACTATGTCAGTGGCATGCCAGAGCAATGCGAAAAGAGCGCGTGCTCACCTGCTTGAACCAGAGCCGGATGATGTGGTCGATCTATGTAAACAGAGTTGGAGTGAGGAAATCAAATGGATGGGTACAACTTTGACTTACTCTCCCGACACTAGCGCATAATCAAGAAGTATCCCCTGACCAGGTCGGTCGGGGAGATTGACAACCTGCATAACATGGACACCAGGCCCGAGATTATCCGCGAAGTACATTACAGTTTGCGGAGTGTATTCGGGAACCGAAGCATTGAACGTCTGCGGTGGGCGGTCGTCCATCTGGACGGAGTAAGGCCCCGTACCAGGGCTAACAGCTCCGTAGAGAGTGATAGAATTACCCTGGGGGGATAGTTGATCAATCAAATCAGTTACTTGATCGAGGGGAGTGCTTACGGTAAAATTGAGTCGAGCAGATGCATTGGAGGTGGAGGTGGAGCTAAAAGGAAGAAGATGGATACCATTGATGGTATTGGTTTCGACTTGAAACACTTACTGTGCGGTCGTACTGTTGAATCCAGAGGATACTGGAGTCTCCCAGGCAGACGCAGGTTCGTATCTGAACGAGCTGTCGGTATGCGGCAGAATACGCTGCGGCTGGACCGTGTCTTCAACTTCGGCCTCCCAAACGATCTGAATTGGATTCAGTTCGATCAATTTGAGCCGAGGGGTGTGACATTGAAGGGACACTCACTGAGTCGATGTCTAGGAATGGGAAGGATTCATTCACGGGTCGGTTAATGATGGTGACGGTGTGCAAGCCATTGACCAAGCCCTCGGCGGCGAAGAGAGGAAATTGAAATTGTTGTTCACTTGCAAACCCATCTCCTCGATGAATAGCATTATCGAGGTTCACATCGTATGGACCTTTGTTTGAAGCGAGGACATTTTCATCAACATGACAATGATCACATTGAGCAAAGCCACGAACGCACCATGGTTAGTCCGCTTCGCACCCAATATCCAGATAGCCGTGCCATTGAATGTCAACGTCGCCGAAGCACCTTGGTCCGTCGTCAGCGTAAAAGTTCCATTATTATCATATCTAAAATAAGTGCACGAAATGGTCAACTTAAATGACAGAAAATGTCAAAAAANCGCGCAAACCTCATGCCAAGGGGATCCAAAGTCCTGCTTCCCAGTCTCCAGGCTCCAGGGGGATTATACTGAATCAACGGGCTGCGGTCATCGATGGTATAGTTTACGCGAGGCATGCTCTAAGCCTCTGTCGATGCACCGAGCGTGGTGGTAGAAAGGAAGGAATGGGTGTGTTTGAGCGTTGCGCAGCCTTTCAGGGTGAAAATAGCTAGAAGTTCCATGAGTTTCAAAATGTGCAAAAATAACATGTCTCCCCCAAATCCACTCACCAGTCAACTCGCTGGTTGCTAGTAGTCAACGACCCGTTGACGACGAACGTGAATCAGCAGCGACAAAGCTGGAAAAGCTACGTCTCCAGGCCTGTTGGACGAGAACGTTAGAGTCCGAAACCATGTCGTCAGCCGTTGGGCGAACTTCGGGGCCAGTATTCTAGAAAGCAGTCTTGGGCGGGCTTGGCCTTATGGGCGGCATCTTGGATAAGCCAAAGATAGGAGCTGCCCCTGGATCATGACCTCTTCAACTGACAAGGCGTCGAAGGCTAGACTTCACGAAGTCTGGGAGTGCTGGATGCGTTTGCTTTGGAATTGTTACAGCAGTGTATTAGGTTGGAGCACTTCGGGAAAGCTTATGGCCTGAAGGGGGCGGTAGGCATGGGCCGAGATCTAGGATCCCTGCTGTTTATACTGATATTCCGTAAGTGTTTTCCTTTTCTCACTCCGTAGAGCACGATGTTCTTAGTCGCTGCTATCTATGATCGCGTGCACCGTGAAATAGCGGCTCTTTGAAGTCGACTCTATCCTATCTCCTTCCCACCCATCGTTTGTCCGATTCTCAAGAATTTGCCAGGGCGCAAAGGAATTCGGAGGAAGAGTCGTAAGGTACATCTATAATACATGAGCGGTCTCGGAAATTTCAATTTAGCGTCCGTTGCGCATAACCGCCTCCTCCCCTTTAGCACACCATAGCCACAGAGAAGAAGTCGCCAGTTGTAGGCGTGATGCAATCCGTAGTTTGACCAACCTCCGTCAAAGGACCGATATTTGCGAACTCAATGTCCTGGCAACGGAGGTCAGGGAATAGGTGAATTCGGCAGTCGTGACCAGTAGCATCTGTACGTGCGAGCGTGTAAATGTAAATATGAGGTATGTGACAAATGGGATGAGACGGACGAACCTGATAGTGCTCCAATGACAATGCCTTGGAAGGAGTGGACCATGGCAAAGTCCACACATTGGCCGGGTTCTTTGAGGTTGACCACTGTGTCTCCAGCGTCTGGTGAGGTAAGAACGCAGTTTGGCTCAGCAAAGGCCGTGAATGAGATGCCCTTGGGCTTCGCTACAAAAATGTTCAATGAACCGAAGCATGACAGATGGAACGGAGAGTACTTACGCGTTGGGTGGCCCAAGGTCGTGGCAATAAAGGCCGTAATGGTGAAGAGTTTAGTAAGAGTGGAGGCGAACATGACTTGTGTTCGAAGATGAGTTGTGTTTGAGTAGCTGGTAGCTTGTAATGCGAGTTGTAGTGGATAGTGAAAAATCGAGCGTAAATCCCAACCCATTTTATAGGATGGAATTCCCCTTCATCGATCCCGAAGATGACCCAGAGTGCCGCTCCACGAAGGTGCATGAGGCCGATAGACTAAGCACAAATGAGATGTTCATCCGATTTTCTGAGTGGAATATCCAGGCTCAACGTTCGCGCCAGTGCCAAACGGCCACCGTTCACCGTGGAAAGAGGATCCGAGAGTTGAAGGTCATGCGTGATGCGTACTTTTACTGTTTCATGTGGTCATGAGAGGATTGGCCAGCCAATGTATGATATCGATGCTCGACGAATGGGGATGGAGCCCGACGGTGACTCTGCATAGGCTGCACGGAGGAAATAAACGAGTCTGGAAAGCGAGAGGTTCCAGACATGAGAGGAGTTGTTTCGAGGTACATAAGTACTTCTAGGCAGACTTTTAGCTTGAAAGACAGAGTGACTTGGGAGCGACTATTGGCAGTAAACGGAGTCGACGTAGGTGTGTTCATGGTTTTGGTTTTGACCGTGGGAATGAGCTATCCCACGCTCACAAAAACGTTCAGCTCTCCCCGCCCCGCACTTCGCTTTTATGTCAATGTCCTCTCGACCTCCTACAGCCTGGGGCTATATAAATGTGGGGGGCACTCCGATTTTATTCAGACTTGGACCTGAATATCTGTCTTTTCAATGTAATTGAAGATCGTGGGTCGACATTTATCCTCCTAATGAATATTGAATGCTTATGGAGCCGTTACATGAAACAGATCCCATCAAGCAACGTTCTACGTGAACTGAATCTAGACGACCCCGGGCAGATAGAGATGGTGCCACGATTATCATCCACTTCCAAAAGCAATAGCACTTTTGCCGATCGCCCAGCGTACGCATAGGACGTGGTCCACTACGCCTTTTGAATGAATTTATCTTCGACCTGACCAGATTGCTGGAGTGCCCACCAATGTTATCGTGATATACGGCTCTTCCCTATCAGAACCCGCTGCGTGCTCGTCGCCTCGTACTTGGCCAATGTCGGAAAAACCGTTCTAGCCTTTCAAGGATAGCCCCTTTAAGTCCCTTTAGACGCCTTTAGACGCCTTTTGACCAACTTGTGCGACTCACTGTGCGTCCAGAAAGGCCAGAGCCCGATTTTTTCATGGACAGTGTAAATAATGTATATGATATCTTCACTTAGGAACAACTAGCCCTTGGATCGGAGCATAGTGACTCAGCCATTAAATATTGCGAACACGATTGAAAGCCCCTCAAAGGCGATTAAAGGCCATAAAAGGGAGGAGACACCATTAAAGGGCTCTAGATGACCCTAAAGGCGCTTAAAGGCGCTAAAAACCGGCTTCAAAGGCCAAAACGGTTTTTCCGACAAACGTTACCAAAGGCCGACGCGTCGTCACCAAAAATCTGCCAAGGCCGACACGGTACGTAATAGTCGCCACAATTTCGACGGCATAATTATTGGTAATCTATTTTGAGGCCACAATTTCTGGTGGGTTACCGTTTGTTCCCTTTGGTATCTTGGTTCCTTTCTTTTCCGACCCTCGATGACCTCCCCAGATCTCAAAGCTGAAGCAGAGAGGCTGCTCAACTCGAGGTGGTGTAACAGACGCGAATTTCGTGCTTGGGCTGCGGAACAGGAAGCGAAGGGCTTGGTACGTTGGACTCAGACTCGATAATTGACTAGTTCCCGTTGAACATCCTTTGCTCCCTCTCAGGCTTGCAAGCCGTGCGCGACGAAGCCTTCCCCAAAATGCCCCTGCCACCAATCTTCTTATTACCGAAGCAAGCGCGCCAAGCGAGCCTATCGTCAGTTCTTCTTCATGCAAAAGTTTGGTATCGACGAAGCTACTTACAAGGCTTGGACACATGAATGGATGGGAAACCAATTCACTGCTTATTGCCAACGAGCAGAGAAAGAATTGAATCAGACTAAACCTATGGAGGTGAGGGTTCGTCGCATTCTAATAACTCGTGCACCGTGTATCAATCATACCCTTAGGTCCCAACTTCGTCTGTTCCTTCCATTCCGACTCAAAAGCTCCAGAAACCTGTCGTGCCGCCAGAACATAAGGCTGGCATGTTACCCGACCCATCCCAATCAGACAGTGACGCAAACGTCGCAGACAAACCATCCGGCGATCTTTCCTCAGACTATAATTCCCTCTCCGAGTCGGAAAGTGATCAGGACGACGATGACAACGATGAAGATTCTCGAGCTACAACACCGGACCATCAACGTCAACTTGCGTTGCGGAACGTCCCCGTCAATGAAGCACCTTCCATTGGTATGTCGAATGACTTGTGTGCTCGGACGATGTAGAATCACCTTTGACTCATCTCTGTCTATCTAGAACGCGATGATTCAGAACTACAAAGCGAAACCATGGACTTGGACTTGGATCATCCAAACTCGCTACGGGCTCACAAGGATGCCATCCTCACGCTTGCCAAGGCCCTGGTTCCTAACTATAAAATGGAAATCGACGATGACACATCTGATGAACTCCTCGCCATTGTTCTTGAAACCAGGCAGCGTTTTACGCTTGTCCTACAGAGAAATGAGGCGAAGGCTCGGGAAGCAGAGTTAATGGAGGAGATTCGTATGCTCAAAGTACAACTTGCGACTAGCGCTGCGCAGAAATCGCTCACGACACGTTTGGAAGCTATGGTCCAGGACTTGCAGGCGGCAGCGCTTGAAGCGGCCGAGTCGACTCGAAAAAGGAAATCGTCTCTTGACGAGGACAACTCCCGACCCTCTCAGCGTGCTCGTCATACCTCCCTTGTCCAAGAATAATCGTCTTTTTGTCTTTGCTTTTCCTCGTTTTGCATATGTTATCCCATTTCAGTCGCGCTACAAAGAAATATTTTCCTACCGGCAGACAATGGTGCTTCCTCCACCGTACGTAAGTAATACATGTGTTGTTCAAGTTTGCCTGCGCTACGAGAAGTCGTACTCAGGGTGTCGCTGAAGGGTGTCGCTGTCAAGCCTAGGCGGTGGATCGATGTAGGGGTAGATTGAGTATTAATCAAACATGAAGATCTAAAATCAATAAAGATAGAAGGCTTAGACGGATGCACCGTAGCCATAAGAAGGGGGAAACATCTGGGTACCCTGCATGACTATACCGCGATTAGAGGATGTTCTACTCACACGGGAACGGGACGTACTGATTTAATCGGACTGACGAGGTCGTTGAGACGGGTACAAAAGTTCCCCATCATCGCTTTCCTCTCTTTTCCTCTTGTTAGGGTTATCTTCATCGTCTCCCGTAACCTCCATCTGTAAATCCTGGACGATCGCCTCAAGGCGCGACTTGAGCGATATTCGGGAACCTTGGCTTTCCTTCAACTTCCGCTCGAGCATGCAAATTCGTTGCGTCATCTCCTCCTCCTTGGCCCGACCGCTTTCTCGACTTGCCTCCAGCTCCTGCTCGAGAACGCGAGTTCGCTCCTTCATCTCGCACTCCGTCGCTTGAACGCGTTCTTGCAACGCTTGACTTTCCTTCAGCGACCGTTCGAGTACGCAAATTCGTTGCGTCATCTCATCTTCCTTGGCCTGACCGCTTTCTAGACTTTGCCTCAGCTCCTGCTCGAGCACGCGAGTTCGCTCATTTATCTCGTGTTCCTTGGCTTGGCCGCTTTCTTGACTTTCCTTCAGCTCCTGCTCAAGCACACAAATCCGCCCCTTCATCTCGTCCTCCTTGGCTTGTGCGCTTTCTCGCGACTCTTGACTTTCCTTCAACATTTGCTCGAGTAGGCGAGTTCGCTCCTGCATAACGTGCTCCGTGGCTTGAACGCGTTCTCTCGACTCTTGACTCTCCTTCAACTTCAGCTCGAGCACGCGAATTCGCTCCTTCATCTTATCTTCTTTAACTTGGGCCCGTTCTTGCTCCGTCTTCTGCTCCGTCGATTCTTTCAGGTGTTGCTCGCTCAGGGTGTGAATAGCCTGGAAAAACTGGGCTGATTTGTCAAGATACTGCCTGAGCGAGGAAGTAGTCTTGATAGCGGCCGAAGCAGTCTGTGGAAGTGGAGTAACTTCGTTCGTCTTAGGCACACCATTGCCATTTCGAACTGAAACCGCCGAAACGTGAGGTGAAATGCGTTACATGACGGTCGTTACAACACACCTTGAGCGGGTTTAACAGTGGCCTTACTGGCCAACTGTTTAGGGGTTGATGTCGTTGAGGATACGATGTGGCTTTTGATGCTTGCGTTTGTGGGTTTCGGTTTATTCGCAACGACAATTGCTCCTTGGTCACTGCGAGTTGGGACAGGCGAAGCATCCTTTGGACACGATCCAGTGGGTACGGCTCCTTGTCTCATCTTGATTCGCCATTCCTTGGTCCAAGATTCATATATCTCCTCTGAGATGCCAAATTTATGCATGAAAAATGCCCTTCGGAAATCTACTTTAGCCGAGCATCTAGTCGGGCTACAGTAGTCGCAGTGGGTCGTGGCTTTGTCAGAGAAGGTGCAGGGGAGTCCCGTATCAGCGCAGAGTGTGCATGTCTATATTGGCATTACATTAGACCTCTATCAAAGGCCACTGAGGAATGCAAAGAACTTACCCATTTACTCCGCTGGATCCAGTCGTGGAAATCGTCGATGTTGCACCAGCTCGAGCGAATGAGGGCTTCTGCCTGCCTTTTTCGTTCCTTGAGGCTCATCGAGATGAAAGTGAAGAGATTTGGCAGCGCAGGGGTGGATTTTGAGTGGATTTCGCTTTCAATTCCTCGAAAGCAGCCTAATTATGATTAAGCACTGCGCTTCATCAGTGTTAAACGTTAAACGTTAAATCGGAGTCTTACAGGTTCTGATCTTCGGCGAAGATATTAGACACTTGTCCCAGAATCAATATTGGGTAAGTTGCTGATCGTGAGAATATCTTGTCCCACAGTCACAGGCTTGACTTGCGAAACTTGGGCGCCTGAATCCCACTTCCTCCTTTCTTTGTCCAGTCGATGAGCCTGAATGAACGAAAAAGAGAGGCGGAGGCCCTCATTCGCTCAAGCTGGTGTAACACCAATGAGTTTCATGACTGGACCTTCCGGAACTCTTGGGTAGGCCATTTAACACACATGTTCCTCCGTTTTGGTGTTCATCAGAGGTTGAACTAGGTTTGCACACCCTGCCTCAAGAGACGGATCGCCTGCGCTTTCTCTAATTATGCAGTTACCCATTGCGACAACTGTAGCTCAACCTCATGTTCGGCTAGACTAGACTTTCGAAAGGCACTTTTCACGCATACGTTTGGCATCACTGACGAAATGTACGACGCTTGGACGCATGAATGGCGAATGAAGTCGAAGACAGGCGCGTCACCCGTTTTAGCCTATCCAGATGGCCTACCCCAACATACGGCTACTGCCTCCCACAACGGACCGGGGTCCACTCGATCAGTATCCCAAGTTAGTCGAAGTCCGAGGACGCCGGGTGCTCAGCCGGAACCGTCTTTAACCCAGGCCTCTGAAAATGCGTCTCTTGTCAGTAGTGCAAAAGCAATGGCAAGTGGGATAAAGGCGCCAGGGCTCTCAATTTCAGGTACTGTGGGAGGTCAGGCCGTGTCTGCACCTTCAGCAAGCCCCCAAAGAGCGACTCACGAGGGGCGCGAAGTTCAACTGGCTGAGAGTGCCAAATCGGATCAAGGTAACGTATGTCATATACTCCACGGCAGATTTGTGCCTCACGGCACAGTGGTTTTTGTCAGTCCCCAATGTACCCAACGTCTCTAATATCAACGTGGACAACCAGCCTCCACCACCAAGTGTCGCCGCTCCTGCTGATACTTCTCCCTCGATCCCTCATCCCCTCGATGCTCACATCAGGTTCTTTAAGGCCCTACGCGAAGCCAGCGATCGACATCTGAAGGCCTTGATGGAACATAAAGCCGAGCAAGAGCGTCATCAGGCTAAGGAAAACGAGATGAAGGAACAGATACGCGCGCTCGAACAGAAATTGAAAGAAAGTCAGGACTCTCAAGAGTCTTTAAGGTCTCGCTTCAGGGCGATCGTTCAGGATTTGCAGGAAGAAGTTCAAAGGGAAAGCTACCCAGTAAAGGATGAGGCTGACAACCCGAAGAAGAGGAAGATGGAGGACGAGGAAGAACTTGTGTATCCGTCTCAACGGGTTCGCCAGTCCAATTGATCTGGCGTATCCATCTTGCTTGGACAACGGTTTCTCATCGTGGTTGGGCGATGCAAGGGCTGCAGTTACGTCTTCTAATCGCCGCTCGAGTCCCCACCACTTCCCACCCCCTCAGACGCTTCATGTCACGCTACAAGTAGCTACTTGTGTCGCATTCTAACACACACGGACTCATCACCCAAACTTCAACAATGAAGATTTTGTGTCTCTTTCGATTTCTTCGCTAGCTCGCTCAATTACTCAGTGGTACATCCAGGAATAAACTTGATCATCAAATACACAGGTCATAGCAAACACCTGTGATACTAATGTGTGTGTCACCTTCTCGATACTGCGGGCTGGAGTCGAGGCTGTCCCTTTGCATCACGGTGCGCCCCATTGCACTGTCGTCTTGGTCCGTGCTACTTGGGATTCGTGCTTTTGTTCAGTCCATGTTAATATCCCGACACTTGCGCACGAACGTGTCTTCATCGTCGGCGGCGTGGACGTGTTGGCATCAGCAAAGAGAGTTCACCTGTTCGCATGAGCAAAGAGGAGGGGAAAAGAATGGTACTCGGGATCGATACCATCGTCCAATTTCTCTTTTCCCCCAAACTACCAGCACGGCTGCTAGAGGAGTTTTCTGATCGTGGGAAGTGACTTTCTCATGCTCACAATGGTTTGTTCCAACTTGTCCTCGCTTGTCCTCGATTTCTCGTCCGCTAATTCTCGCGGGTCGCGCCTCTGCTAGAATTCAAACTCCAAGACGCGAGNATGATAGTCCTGTTTCGTCGTCCGTAAATTTCAATGATTTCTTCCCGGTACTTAGTTGACGATGTTGGCAATATAGCTTGAAAATAGCTTGTTGACAATTTCACCCCCTCGATCATGCAGTGTCTTGACCAGCAAATCAAATTTCTCGATTATTTCCACACAGTTAGCGGGAACCACATGAAGATATTGACGGTACAGAAATACGAGCAAGAACGCGCTCATGCTAAGGAGGATGACACGGAGGAGCGAATCCGAGTACTCGAACAGAAGCTGAAGGAAAGTCGGGAGTCACAAGAAGGCACTCAAGCCACGGAGGACAAGATGAAGGAGCGGATTTGCGTCCTGAACCAGAGGTGCCAAGAGTTATAAGAACGGGCTCAAGCTAAAGACTACGAGATGACGGCGCGGATCCACGTGCTGGAGCAGCAATTGAATGCAAGTCAAGAGTCACAAGAACGCCTTCAAGCCACTAAACACAAGATGAAGGAGCAAATCTGGGTGCTCCAGCAGCAGAAGTTGAGGGAAAGCCAAGAGTCGCAAGAACGTGCGCGGGTCAAGGCGGACGAGGTGAAGGAGCGAATTATCGCGCTCGAGCAGGAGTTGAAGGAAAGTCAGGATTCTGAAGAGTCGTTAAGGTCGCGCTTGAAGGCGATCGTCCAGGATCTGCAGATCGAGGTTCTGAGAGATGAAGATGGAAACACGAAGAAGAGGAAGAGAGAGGAAACTGAGGAGGGGGAGCTCGTGTATCCGTCTCAGCGTGTTCGTTCGTTCAATTGACTTGGTACGTCCCGCTCCTTGCAAATAGAACATTCTCTAATCGCGGTGCAGTATTGCAGACGACCCCCTATGTTATTCGCTTCTCAATTGCTACGGTAAACGTTCAAGTCTTCTATCCATATTGCTTTTAGTGCTTAATGTTAAACTACTACTACTCATATCAATCCGCCGTCTGCATCAATCCATCCTCTGGGGCTTGACAGTGATACTATGTCTTTTCCATTGGAAATTTCACTGGCTCGCTTAATACTATCGTCCATCAGAAGCCACATCATCAATTCATAGGTTACTTGTTACATGTTACAGCCAAACAGCTGTGATACTCAGGTGCGTGGTTCTGCCTCAGCGCTGTGTATGTAGCTGACATCAATTTACATAGATGAACTCAAGCGGTTCCTCGTCAACAGCGTCACTATCACCGTCATGCTTACTGCTGGGGACTATCCTCGATTCATCCTAATACTACGCGCTTTACACACGAACGTCTCCGGGTGTCATCGCTGGCGTGGATGCTGTTGATGCTATCAACCTGTGCACACATCACCAAGAGAGTTCAAGTGGCTATTAATATACGGCAATGTACATGTTTCCCAAGCCCCGTGAGTAGCATCGAGGTGCGCTCATGTCTTACTTCTCTTACCTCTCTTTCTTCTCTCTACTTCTTTCTCTTCTCCCTTCCGACACTCTCCTTCGATCTCGCTTTCACTGGAGCCTGGAGCCCAGCTCTATTCGATCCTTCCTTGTTGTGCTTTTGACCTTGACTTATAGCCTGGCATGGCGGCGACGAACTTCACTATCGACGATCGCAGTCCGCTTATTCGGTATGATCCACCTGGAGCTTGGACCCTTGGTGACCGAAAACTCGATCCTGACGCCGCCAGGTCCGTGCATATCATGATTCCGTGACCCATGCCGAAGATGTTCAATGCATGCATACACTCTCCAGGTATAGCAATAATGGGACGTTCACACTTTCTATTACCGCTGGCGCCTCTGCTTCTTTTACTTTCAACGGGACCGCTGTTTGGATATTTGGGGCAAAGCGTATTAACCATGGTAAATTAACCTATGGTCGTATCTTTCAGGTCTTTCCTCTCTCTCATATCGGGGTTTCACCTGTGTAGGACCATACGAAGTCGTTCTTGACGGCGTTATTTTCCCAGCGTTCAAGGGTCTGAGCATCCCTGGGGAATTCCAAACACCCCTCTTTTCAGCACTTGACCTCAAACCTGGCTCGCACTCGGTATCGATTACGAATAAACGCACGCAGGACAACCAGGCGTTTCTGGACATTGACTTTGTAAGTCTGTCTCCCCGATTCCCCATCCCTTTCGCCCGCTGAGCTCTACGCTGTATTTACATACTCTAGATTACATGGACATCGCAAGTGGACGGACTCACAATTTCGCCCGATCAAGTGGGAGTAATCGACCCAGAAACGATCCCCCAAACGAGTTCCCAATTTCAGTTTCAACCATCATCAGCCTGGGCGCAGCGGTCATTTCCACTAAGCAGTAGTCCATTCATACGGTACCGCGCCGCTCGTCTCGATGTACTCGATCATAAGCCACTGATGTTGCGACGATTTACAGCACTACCAACTTGTCGGGTACCTCAGTTTCACTCACGTTTTCTGTGCGTTCAGCAATTCGTTTGCTCGCCTAACTCTGTGCTGATCGACTGATACGCTACAAGGGCGACTCGGTGATGGTAGTCGGCTCCGTCGACCCAGGAGCTGGCGAATATACCGTTGAACTGGATGGAGGATCACCACAGACATTTAATGCCACCGTCGCCGAATACGTTTCACAGACACCGTTGTACTTCGCGGATAATCTAGGCCCTGGAAATCATACTCTCAAGCTCGTGAACTCACTCAGTATTCCTAAACGAAGCTTGACGATAGACTACGCAAGCGTCGGGAGAGCCGTGTATGTGTTCATCTCCCTCGATCCCTGTGTTCCTCTGAACGTGAACTCGTTTAATAGAGTCGTGGCTC
>JAPEVF010000374.1:0-43972 GCA_029747585.1 Pleurotus djamor | reverse complement strand
CGAAGGTTCAATCCTCCAGGATATGTTCCTCCTGCTCCATCCTCACCGCTGGCTCAACAACTAGAGTTTGATTTACCTGCGTACAGTCCGTCTGAAACATCATCCTCCCCGCGTCCCCGACGCGAGAAGGGTTCAGCGGATAGTCATGGTAGTGACTCTTCGGGAGCAGGCGGTCCGGCCTTCACCGCGAGGGGTACACATGTGCGCTCTATGAGCGAAGGCACCATAGGCGCGAGGAGTCTGGACAGTATGTCCGACATGGGCGGTATCACCAGTCGATTCCACGTCGAGGCGGAGGGTACTGCAACTCAAAGTGGACTGGAGACTGGAAACAGTGCGGTTCTGCATCACCTCACGACAAGGAACGACGGGCCAGTCATTTAATGTGTTTGTTGATTTTTTTTGATATTGACAGAATGTCCTACGTGTATAATTATTCACCCTTTGTTCCTAGTGTATTTTTGCTCGAGTCTTTGTCCGAGGCTTCGTCACCATTTCCATACTCGAAGCGTTTGTGCACACTGGTTCTAGTGATTTCAACGGAAGACGGAAGCACTAGGAAAAGGACTGTGTGACTCTGGGCCTTCAAAAGATCTCCCCGACGCTCCAGAGCAACGAGTATAGTCGTCATCGTGCGAGTCAGCCTCACAGTCTCGAACATGCCGGCATCCAGAACAACGCGGTGCGTAACCCACAGATGACGGAAAACAATATGAGCTACCACCGGAGAACAGGAACTACTACGCTGCAGCTACCGAGCTGGCCAGTGACTCGCATTTCTGACTGAGAGCGGTCGGACGGGCTTTTGAAATGTGACTTGTTTGATCATCTTGAATCACCTTTCTGAGGGGCTGATACGGCTTTCATCAGCTGTGATGGGCCCTTTACCTGTAGTATGTACCCCGCCTTCTTCTACAGGAGAACTTTGACCTCAAAGAAGACACTGACCGACAAAGTTGAGTACATAGGGCTGACTCCTGTGATACCCCTGTGGCTCGAAAGTCCAATTCAGGTTTGCTCCTTCGCGGGTACTTTGATATCCAAGGCCGTCCTCTTCATGGGTTCAGGCGAAGAAGGAGATTGGCGTGTACGAATTATTCATCATTTCATGAAAACACTGGGTGGCTGATATCAACGTAGGACAGAGGATGATTCGCGCCCAAGCTCCGTTTTTATGGTGTCGGCCCAGCATTCTACCTGTTACAAGTTGGTGGGACATGCCGACGCGCATTTTATCCGATCTCCTGGTAGGCCGGTTACACTGCCTACACTGCATGTTCATTGCTGCCCTGGTTACTACATGTGGTTAGATGAAATTATAGGAAATGGGGTTGCGGACCCTTTTTTGCGTTTTAGCGCTGCCGTGTTTCCAGATATTCATCACGCAAGAGACTGCGGTCATCGGTTTACTTTCTTTCCCCCCATCTCGGTACTGGACTGTTGGAGTCGAGAGATGATGCGTTTCCAGTCCCTCAAGCATCTTCTCACAGTGCTCTCTATCGTCAGCTCCGTCGTTGGCATCACACCTCGTGCGCTGGAGAAGCGACAGTTCCAAACAGATGCTGTCTGCGATACATCATTTGGATGGGCATCGAATTCCAGGCAGCAGACTCCTTGTATCGTGGCGGCGTATGTCAATGGTGCTTGCGGAACGAATAGTACGTTGACCCACTCTCTTCTGCCTTTCGTCGTTGGCTAATGCCGCCCCAATAAAGCCTACAGGGTGACCAAACTCCTTGATGGCAACCGATACAATGCTCCGAATGCAACAACGGCAAATCCATGCAGTTGGTAAGTCTATCTGGAGTCGAAAGCCTCGCAATCAATGACTTCTTTATCATATAGCTCTTGGGCATCCTACAACTTATTGAGTGCCTGCACAGCCTGTCAGGGCATGGAACAGTCGATACCGACGTCAGTGAACCTTCTTAGTCTCTTTCCCCCCCNTTTCAACGACTCATCTTCGATCGATAGCTGGGACGCTTGGATATTCCAATGTTCGGATTTCCTCAGCAGCAGGTCAGTCACAGGTTTCCCACCGCTGCCGACATCCCCGCTTATCGCTCTTATTGGGGCAGTTATTTTCCGCCAGGGATTACACTTGCTTCCGGCACGTCGATACCATATTACGCGGGCACAAATCGTAAGCACCCTCTCACTCATACAGAAAACAAATTGCCTCAATTTTGCTTGCTTCAGCCGAAAATTGGCCAAATCACCAATTTGATCCCGTTCAAGCGCGAGCAATAGCGACTGAGAGTGAGTTCCAGACCATCTCTGACTCATTCTTTTCTTCATTGCAAACGCCCCCTTTCCAGACAACAACGATCTAACTCCTAATGAAGAACGCGAAGACTCCAGCGGGACGCCTATCGGACCTATAGTAGGCGGTGTTGTTGGCGGCGTGGTCGTGGTCATTCTAGCTATCATCGCCACGGCCTTTGTCATTCACCGACGGAAGAAGCGTGGTAATCACGCCTCTCATGCGTATGACCCAACGCCCACGCCCTTCGACATGTCGAACATGCACCAACCAGCACCAGCGCCCACCCTGCACCTCCGCAGCCTTTCTGATATGTCTCAAAAATCGCTCACGACGACCGCCTACCTCGCCTCCACCACGCCGACCTCTCCGACCGCCCCCAGCGTGATCATGACACACATTTCAGCTCCAAGTGTTACACACTATGCCAACTCCGAAAGTAGGCGAGACCCTCGTTGGCGTTGCCGACGCTCACGACCTACTTCAACCCTACAGGTGCTGCAAATGGATGGACATCTGCTCATTGTAACCTCCTTGGTCACCCAATCAATCTCAGGGTTGTGCTGACGGAGCGAAGGGGACCTTGAGAAGGTACATAGTGCGGTTGACGACAGAGATGTTATCTGCGTAGTGGCTATCTCTTGCTGCAAACGATACACGCCTTCTTGTCTTTTTCTGATCGAGCTTGATGCTGCGATGCAAGACCAGTATAACGGAGCCCAAGGCACCGAACGTTCAATGTTTCAATTTGAACCCTCTTGGAATAAAGCAAGAAAGTCAGGATGCATGAGCCCCGAACCCGCTAAACAAGGTCTCTGATACGAGGTTCTGACAAGATGAAGAAGCTGTGTTCTGATAGGATTGAAATAGCCCTAGAAACTCACCATCCCACCGCTGTCCTCCAGCTCCCAGCCTGTCCGGGTAGTGACAAGGGCGCATGCATTTCATTGACATTGTTGTAGTCCATATGGATCACAAGACGTGTTCTGTTCTTCGTCGTGGCCCTGGCCATATGTGCATCAAGTCAAACAAAACTTCGGAGTGACATTTGGGGCTGGTGCCAATATAGAATGACGTCGCTGCGGAGTTTGAAATTTTGGGGCCCGTCAAGCCTCGCCAGCGCAGTGGGGAACCGAAGACTCGTCAAACGTCTTCTCCCGTTTTATGTTTGATGGAAATCAGTTGAACTTCGCACAACTACGACCTGACCAAAACCAAATCGCACCGCCAATTTTTGCTTTTACTAAAATCTCACATAAGTGAGTATCGGGTCCTGCGTTCCATAAACAATACGCTCTCGTCGATGTTATTCACTAGCCTCGTTGATTCATTGTTGTGATAAAATTGAACAAACAAAAGTACAAGGTCACTAATTGTCACCTACGTCAAGAGTCAGAGTGACTGCGAGTCAGCGAACACCTTATCCTCGATGCTAATCCGATGGTCTGATTTGGGGGCAGGGGCCACAGGTATGTCAAGACGGCTCTGAACTTGCTGGTTGACGTTGATAGCAAGGGTTCGCATTTGGAAGGACGGGTTTGTATCCATAGACTTCGTTTGTTCCCGTATTGAATGACCAACGAGGTGGACTCTGACGATAATGAGACAGAAAACCAAGCCGATGACAGGACTCGTCTGTAAGTAGAGCATGCATAAATACGAGCCAGATAGAGTAATGATGCTAACGGGATGGACATACAGAATCAAGACCGGGAAATTGGGCATTGGATTGGACGATGTAGCAGATAAAAGTCGTCAGCGTACATGCCCTGATGTATCCGTAAGCGGTCGTGAACTCGCGACTTGAGATGTATGACTTACGAGTAGACGGCCGCACTCTCGACTACAATGTGTAGAACACGCTGAGATATATGTCAGGTGCTGTATCTCGAAGTGACAAATTCAACTCACTGGTAACCGTAGTCGTGTATTTGGGCTGACTTTAAACGTTTGGAGGGAATGCATTGTTGACCACAGCTTGTACGCGATCAAGGCTACCATGATGTGAGGACCGATGATTGGCACTGAGCAATACGTGGAAACCCACTTGTTGAGTAAAGGTTTGTTCTGTCGGAGTCCGTTAGGGAGATGTTACTTACCACAGAACCACGGTACTTACGCCAGAGTTAAGGTGAAGCAAGACAGGATCCAGCGGCCACAGTCAGACACAAAAACCTGGACGCCTGGCTGTATAATGGCAAACTGGTAGCAAATTCCGATGCCCGTGACTAGATGCCCGTAAAGATTAGACAGACAGATTCTTGAGTAAGAAAGGAATAGTTATTGACCAACAAACGCGCAGGTAGTTGAGATCGGGAACAGGGCGATTTTCCAATTTTTGCCCCACACATAGTACAAGCGAAGAACCTGAGACTACCGTTAGCGAGCGACAACCAGAGCTAGTAAAGAGACGCTTACCATTATAGAATCGGCAAGCAGGCACTCGAGAATGTACAATGCCGTCTTAGCGACGTTCTTCCCGTCCGAGAGAAACGCGTAGAACGCAAGCGGGCTACCACGGTGCCCATAGATGAAAGCATCGAAGAGACGTACAACATCGATGACCCAGTGCTTGAAGTCTCGTCGGTTAGCTATCCTTGGAGAAAGCTTGAGATTAGGATACATACAGCAACGATGGAGGCAAAAAGCATAAAGCAAGCGAAGATCATGGCAAGGTTAAGAGGACCGCGAGCGAATTGACCAGAAAAGCCAGCGGAAAATATGACATAGCAGCTACCAGAGAAAACGACCAAGTACGCGCCTGGAGGGGTGATACATTAGCTGAGTCGAGGGATGAGTTCAGGGATACTTACCGAATAGAAGCGTTTCGATAACCATCCCTGCGAGTTCAGCAGGTACAAGTGGCACTGATGATTCGGACATAGCGAGCTACTGAGTGCGGAGGTGGCCCTGACAAGGGCCATGTACGGAAGCGCTTTATACATTGGGTGGGTTTCCCGATGCTAGAACAGAGCACAGGTTAGAGAGGACAAATTGTCATCACGGCTCGTGTGGGTCGGAGATTTGCGTCGTCAACCCAGGCATCTGACTTCCATCACTTCTTGAAGATGGCTCCAGTTCTCAACCACTATCTTTAGTCCGAAGGCCCCACGACAAACGGATCTGGAGCTGCTACATGAGAGCGCGGACCGCCGAAGAAGTGACCTATCCCCAGAGCTAGGCTTGACAGGCAGCGTGGGATGGCAGATAATCCACCATGTGAGCTCGCCCGTCAATGGCCCACTGAAGCTTGTGAGATAGGAAAACTTTGTGTTAAAAAAAAACGAAAAANGTACTGACTGAGTTGATAAACCTCCACGATGTAGATATCTTTGGGTACCACAGCCTTGCATGGTAGCTGCGAAACGATCCTTCAAAACAAGCGATGAGAAATAGCCTTGGCGCATGATGGAGCTCTCATTGTATTTGTCCTCGTTCAAAGACATACGGCGTGAGCGGCAATCAGCATGAAAAGAACCCATCATGAACAAAAGTCCATGGTCTTCTCAGATTCTCCCGCACGTCCTGATGTTGTCCTGGGTGATGGACAGCGCTCGGTGGGCATGAAAACTGCATGAAAAAAAGCTAACATGCATGAAAGTTGAACCACATAAGCCAAATCTGGATAGGGGCTACATCGTACGGGATTCGACGGACGAACCCTTGACGAACCCACTCCTCCACCTCTGATACTTCATGTATATATATACTTTGCTTGAAAAACATGGACTAACTAGAAAGGATGGCGCCCTTAGTCTCCAACCCGAAGCTAGATTTCAACCCTCTCCCTTTGCCGGCACCTCCTCAGACCCAGGCCTTGAAGAGTACTACCTTCAAGCCTCCACCACTCGACGGAAGCCTCACTTTGCCAGAGTTGTATGACTGGCACTACTATAACACCCCGGAACACCCCATCTTCGTGTATCCAGGTGTCACCGACCAACCCAGAGTTGTCAAATGGCCTGAAGCCGTTCGCAGGCATATCCTCATCCTCATCCTCATCACCAACCTTCCACACCTTCAGAATCATCGCTGCGAAGTCCCTCGATGCTCGACTCATCATCGTCTGATGCCAATGGGTACGGTCTCTCAAATCGTCGGAATGATCTGCTTGTCCTCGACGAAGTGCCTATGGATTTGCAAACTTTGCTGGAGTTCCCCATCTTCGTCCTATACACACTTGCAATATCTGTCGCAGGCAACGCAGCCCCAGAGGATTGGCMWTCACCGMTCWKRKTYRNTGTATTCTTGCTGCCCATGACGAAAATACTCTACAGGAGATGCTTTTCTCGACTCTCGCATTGGGTCTTGGGCTCACGGCCTACCCCCAGTAGTCGTTTTGTCTGGCAACGGAATGAAGGGAATATCCTCAACATTCGTATCGTTGCAGGCATCGAACGGGGGCCCGCCCCCAACAACGGCAATGCGCGAGTGGACGACGTAAATGTTGAAGAGGCTGCTGCTGCGCCTGGTGGGGGCGATTTACCCCAAGATGCAGCAGCTGCGGCCGAACAATCACTCGCTCATGCAACATCCTCGCTGGGCCGATTCGTAGGAGGCGCGTTGCTCATCCCAGCTATTTCAAGCTTCATGGGCTCGATCCTACACCGGCTATCAAAACATTCGGTACTCCTCCGTAGCTTCCTTGCCGTCCGGCCTCCGTTAAATGGACATATGCCCTCACCACCTCTCGGCCCTTATTCGTATAATCAGAATTGGACCGGACTTGGGCGACTGAAGCAGATTAAGCTGGCACTAAGATTGGTTGTCGGAAGCGCGTGGGGTGGAACGAGGACTTGGGCTGATTGTGATCCTGTGTGGTGGAGGAATGCCATCGGATTGGGTCTATTTGTCGTCGTAAGTGTTACATTATTGTACCCAGCCCGTCCACGTCATCGACCTTTTCTTCAGGCAAAGGACTGCATTCAACTATGGCATCTTTGGTTGACAAAGCGCGAGCTGATGAGCCGGCGGGTGAAGGATAGGTCTTTCGAAGGAATTGATCTCACAGGATTGGACTTGATTGAGTCTCCGTCTCAGTAACCTCTCCGCGCTGAGCCATCTAGATTATTTATCTACAACTGTACCAACCGCCCATAGTAGCATGCATGCATGATTGATTCAATTGGATTGGTTACCTAACAAACACAAAGTTTACGAGTACGCAACAAGTTGGGCGACTATGTATACTTTTGAAGAAATAAAAGAAACGAGGTCCAAGTAGAGGGGGACAAGAATACGAAGGAAACGCACAGCATCAGGCCTGAATGCGACGTCTACATTAGGCATCGTAGGAAGGGGGCGTTTGAGCACGATCGTCAGCCTTCTTCACATCGACATCGACAGGAGGAGGGGGAGTGCGAGCCCTATCGTCCCTACGCCTCTCGGGGGTTGGGCTGCGACGCCTTTCCCTATCGGGTGACCGACTGCGTCTCCTTCTGTCACGGTCCCTGTCTCTGCTGTCTCGGTAGTCTCTATCATAGTCTCTGTCCCTCTCACGGAAATCACGGTCATCCCGGCGACGAGGAGGGCTACGAGAGCGGTCACGATCACGGTCGCGGTCACGTCCAGAACGATGGGGTGGAGAGCGCCTGTCGTATCGCCAGACAGAGGAAGGAGGATTCTTCGCCCACTGAAAAATAGATCAGTCGTGCGTAATTGGCAAGTCGGACTTGCGGTGACGTACTTGAATGCTCAAGCGAGAACCTTCGAAACTACGACCATGCCTAAATTGTCAAACTCCGAATGAGACGACATCAAGTATGATGTAATAGAAACATACATTTCATGGTAAGCGTCTTCCGCGTCACGCTGGCTGCGAAACTCGACGAAGGCATAACTGTGATCGATGTGGGTTTGAGCGCTCGATGTTTTCTTTCTTTGACGACGAAGGTAGAGGCAGGATGGAGAAGTACCGCCGAACAAGATATCTCGACGCGCGCACAAACGGATGAAGGCATACAGGAACTTTCACGCATGCAGCGACAGCATAGAGGGACAACTGAATCCGACGCGTGCCTTTATAGCGAAATGTACGAACGACTCGGGGAAAGGGGCTCGTATTTGACCAAGAAAATTGCGATCGGACTCGGCAAAACTCGTTCGTGTCGCGGAAATGAGGGGAACGGTCGGGTCGAAAACGAGACTTACGGGTTTGAGCTCGCATGAGGGTTGCGAGGAGCAGGAACATCGCAGCGAACCAAAGGTCCAAACCTAATTATACGCGCGAAATGAAGTGAGTTTCTCATGGATTTACATCAATCAGCGGACCTACCTTTCGAATTCAAAGGCCAAGTCTCTAGCCCGAGTCGTTGGATGAAAGCCACTGACGAAGAGGATGCGAGGCATTCTAACTGTGTGCGCTGAAGATGGTGGTCCAAGAAAAAGAAAGAATTCTTTCAACTTTTCCCGTATGGCCCTGTTTGGGGTCCGTTTCAATCCCCGCCAGACGTCGCAGGTAAACAAACTCAAGCACTCCCAAGCCCGACAACCGTCAAGTCTAACTTGCTATCTTTCGCGTTACCAGGTGCGTGCTCCATTCCTCGTGGATATCCCCAGCGCTGACACCGACGACACAGATGCTGCTTAGCGTATGCTAAGTATCGCGCGATCCTCTTCAAAAGCTGCGCGACTTGTGCGAACTTTTGCCACCTCATTTTCACCGAATGGTGCCGGACCAACGTCGCGTCCAATAAGACCTATCAAGTTTCTTCACGTCTTCCAGAAAGAGCTCGAGAATCCAGTATGGAACTTGCTGAAGCGGCTTCTCAACCCTAGCAGAGTTGCATTGTCGGCGGCACTCTTCGACCATGGCGCCGGAGTTGCAGAATTCAAAATTTGGAACAATGTCGTGCGCCAGTCCAACATCCAAGAGGCCATGAAATCCATGGGGAAGGACGCTCAAGCGCCTTCTTGGCTCGTGTTGTACCTGGTATGCTCCAAAGTCCGCACACCAGCTCAGGCTGAAGGTCCTATGATGGATTTGGTCATGAAGAACATCGGTTCTTTACCAGAAGAAATTCAAGGTCCACTGCTAATCTTGGTAATGACCAACCTTGCTCGCTTCAACCTCCTTCTACCAATGCGATGCGTGGTGGACGAATTTCTTCTGGCTCCCCTTCGAAACCCGGACCTAGAGTTCAACCTCCTTCTACAAGCCATATCCACAGTCCCGATACCAACCATAGAGTCCGCCAACCAAGTTGTTACTATATTAAAGACAATGGAATCTCGCCAGCTATTCCTCAGGCCCGATACATATACATCTCTCCTCCGAGACCGTTTCGTCACTTTGCAATTGACCAAGTACCTTCAAGAACGAATGATTCGCGAGGGTTTTGTGCCCCAAGTCGAGCACCTGGAGTCATATCTACGTATCTTTGCGCGGAACGGTCTGATACATGATGCGTCGCGTTACTTCGCGGCTCTTCGTGAAGAAGCTACCAAAGGAGATTCACCAGTCCCAATGCTACCTTCACCTCCCCGTGGCCAATCCGTCGGTGTCCCCCACCCTGCGAATGTGGCCCTTCTCCGAGCACATTCCGATCGTGCCTCGGCCTTTGTATATCTGGCCAAGCTGCTTGACACCGAGCATAGGCAGAAACAACAGCTCATTGGACGGCCCACTTCGCGCGCCATCCTGCGCACAACTCCTTCCTCTCGTCACACCCGGCTCCCAGTTAAGCAATCCATCGACACGTATGACTGGACGACAGCCCTCTTTGTCGCTGCCAAGGATCCCAAGACGTCATGGAGGTCCCTGGTTCGCGTTTTTGAGCGAATTCGGAATTCAAACAACCCCAACTTTCGACCGACGGTTGTGACGTTTACCATTCTCCTTCGAGGCCTATACAACCGCAAGGCTTACGCTGAAGCTGAAAAATACTGGTGGATCTTTCTACGATCCGGACACATCGTAGACTCGCATGCTTTGGGGATCGGTCTCCAAATTATCACCAGACTCGGGAGACCCCACGAAGCGCTTGCCATGCTCGAGGCCTTCGCGTCGAAGTCTACGGCCAGTCTACCGGCTCCGCTTAAAGAATACCGTCCGGTAAACATAGGCGTTATCGAGCTAAACCTCTTCATGGTTGCGCTCAACCGTGCTGACCGTCCAGACATTGTATTCAAGCTCTGGACCCATATGTACGACCTCTACGGCGTGAGGCCTAATCACCTCACGCTCTCCATCCTCCNNTCCAAGGTGTTCGCATTGCACATCGATTGGATGACTCGTTGACCGCTGCATTGGCACAGCTAGCAGCGAAGAACCCTTTCAGAAGGCGTGAGCCCCCTCTGATAGATAGAGATGATGTCTTAGCATCTTTCCGACGTATCGCTGGTGATCCTATCAACGGTTTAGTTGCCTACAAATCTGGTCTCTGGAATGACCGACCTCCCTTCGAAACCGCTCGGAAAATATTTCTTCAAGTCCTTTTCGGAGAATCCCCAGACGCGCTCAAAGCCACCCTTCCGCCCGCCCACGCAGTCAGGAAAACCGAAGACCATCACTCGATCTCCGAGTTGGCATTACCTTTTGGTCGGCATCCCGCTCCCAGTCCGCTCAAGCTTCCAGACGACTTGTTAACCAAAGAAGGTCGAAGTCAGTTTCCACAAATCGTTCCGACAAATTTGAATTGTTACGACTACATCGCTTTGCTCGGTGTCTGTGACCGCGCCGCCGAAATACCTTACCTCCTCGCTTGGATGCGCACGTTGGGTATCCAACCTTCTCGTGCTACGCTCGGTCTTGCTCTGGCCTTTTGGGTCGAGGTCAGCACCCAAGCTCCGTTGATTGAACAATGGACGGGCGGTCCTGCGTCGAGCGAGTATGCCAAGCTAGTCACCTGGATTGAGGGATGGGTGGGCAAATCTAGAATGCCCAATGCCGCAGATATGAGGAAATGGAGTACGGTCGCCGCGAAAATGCGGGATTGCCCTAGATAGTATTGTATGGCCCTTGATGTGGAGTTGGAGTGTACAATATTTTGGGACGTTCCTAATTTTAGATTTACTTCCTAGGTCAGTTGTTTGGGGCAGAAGCAGATGACAACGTATGATGCAATCGGCTTGTGTTCTTGCTGACTGATTCCCTGTCGTGGCTCTTGCTATACACCACAACCACAACCACTACGAAGCCGATCTCCAGCAGAAATGGCGAGCATAGCTAAGAACGTGACCATCATTGGCGGCCATGGAAAGGTATGCCAGTTTTGTACGCTTCGCTATTCCGAAGTAACTGCCAATCGACTTCCAAAATAGATTGCTCTTCGCCTCGCCAAACTCCTCTCTCCTACACATACCGTCACCTCTGTCATACGAGACCCAGCCCACGCCGACGACATTAAAGGCGCATCCGCGACGCCGCTAGTACTGTCTCTAGAAGACGACCCTGCGGACGCCTTCACCAAGGCCTTCCAAGATACCGGTGCGGAGGTTGTCGTTTTCTCTGCTGGTGCAGGCGGTAAAGGAGGGGAGGAAAGAACGAAGAAGGTTGACTACGAAGGCGCCGTCAAAATCTTCGATGCGATCGACGCGGTACCAGGCGATAAGAAGCCGAGACTTATCCTGGTGTCTGCTATAGATGTCAGAGATCCAGAAAAAGTCCCTTCGCACTATGTGAGTGTCTCATCAAACAACTTATCGTCATCGATCCCTAACGACATATCCTTGCACTCATTTTACTCTACATAGACAGAAGCTGATATCGCCATCTCCAATCGCGTCAGAAATGCCATTCCGATGTATATGAAGTGGAAATACGAGGCCGACAAAAATCTCGCTAAGCGTACCTCGTTTCAGTGGTTCATCCTCCGTCCAGGTGGTCTTCGAGACGAAGCCGGAACCGGTAACGTTGCCATCGGTCAAACCACCCTCACCAAAACTGTTCCCGTAAGTCGTTTATCCCACTGAAAACTTCTAAAACCAATTTAGTCTAACGCAAACCCAGAGAGACGATGTAGCCAAAGTCTTGTCTTTACTGGTGGATCGTGAAGATGCTGCTGGGCTCGCTCTGGATCTCGTTGGTGGCGATACCCCTGCGGAGGAAGCCTTGGACGCCGCTATCAAGAAGGGAGAAACAGACTTCCTTGGTTAATTACCAAAATACTAGTCTAGCATTAAGTTAAATTCAAATACGAGAGCCTTACGTTGGCCTTGCGACTGGATCAAGACTTAGAGACTGTTTTGTGGATGAGAAGTATATTCAAACTCCGCGACCTTAGTTGCTGCGTATGGACTGCTCCTTCCTGCCAACATGGCATCGTACGCTCGCGTCGCAAGGCCAGATGAACTGAACGCTATCTGCGATGTGCTTTTTCACGCTTTTCAAAGTGACCCGGCTCTCAACTACTTTGGCAGCGTAAAAAGTGTATGTACCCTTATCCTAGCAAATATTCGGAGCACGTTGACGAGACGGACGGTTTTTATGTAGGCTGAAGCCGCCATGACTGATCGAAAAGTACGAAGAGATGTCAGACGCTTCGTTACGATGCTCACGAAGCTATGTTTCATCATTGGCGGCCGTGTGACGGTTGCAGTAACACCTGACGACAATAACAAAGAAATCATCGGCGCTGTCGCTTTGTGGTATCCCCCTAAACTTAGACCGGACCTTTGGAGGGTCTCTGCACAAATTCGTGCAGGGATCATACCTTTACTGCGAGGATGGGGCTACAACGGTATCAAGGTTGGTTTTCATGCTTGAGTATCTGCCCGACATCAAGCTGAATTAGTATTTAGCGTTTAGGATTTAAGTACATGGATGAATGCCATAAGACGTATAAGCGTTGCTTCAAAGCTAAAGGCGTCAAGGAATCGCCCGATAATACCTGGTATCTGAACTTCATTGGTACAGCCCCCGAACAACAGGGGAAGGGTAGGCACTCTGGTTCTCTTCACTTGGAATTGAGAAAAGCGGTCTAATGCACAAATCTCACGAAGGGCTGATGTCGTTACTCATTCGTGAGGCATTCGCCAATGCGCCCAAGGATACGTTCATCTTGGAAGCGTCCACTCCCAAATCTAAGTCTCAGTATGCGCACTTAGGCTTTGAGGTGAGTGAGGTCCACCAACCTAAACATATATTCTTTTGTGCTCACTACCGTCGAATATTCCGCCACCAGACTCTGGCTGATATACGATCAGGGAAGGGTGTAGTCTGTGACCTTGGCTTTCCCGCCACCGGAGACGCGGCCGTAGGCGTTCCTTTTGCTGTTATGGCAAAGGTGTGTACAATAAAGCTTTACATAAATATCTCCCAAGAAACTCAACTCGGTATTGCAGTTTCCTTCCCTTGGCCAGGAAAAGAGTATGCCGCCCTCCCAATGATTTTATGTCATCTGCTACTCTTTCTCGCTTTGCGAACGCTGAAGTTTTGGTGAAAAAGGCATCTCCTCTTCTTATCTCTTTTATCTACGTAGCCTAATCTACTCCCATTTTTTTCACGTAAACCGACTGAAATCGGTCTAGCTCTTGGATGCACTTAGCAGTGTCAGAATTTCAACACACACTCTGCGGAGGAAGCCTTGGACGCCGCTATCAAGAAGGGGCAGACCAATCTCCTAGGTTGACGACACTGACAACAGATCGGTTGAAATAATTGCATGGAGAGCATAATGCGGGTTCAAATTAGGTTGTTGATCAAGAGGTAAATTTGAAACTCCGCGAGTATATTTGCAGGACGACGTACGCCATCTCCAGTTCATGGGCTCTGACCACCGTCTTGGATCGGCAGATAGCAATTTAACTCGCAGTGAGTTTAAATGGAGTGAACTGAGCCCCATGGGAGCCAATACATGAGCGAAATCGCGGTAGAAACCTAATTTGTACAAAAGAAAATTTGGTATTTCCTCGCCATTGCCTGAGCACCCCATATCAATGGCCGTCCCTTGCTACGAAGTCAGGGCTCGTGGAAACTTACAAGCGTTTTGCCACATCTCAGCCAAGTGTCTGATCCGTCTTGAGCTAACGGAGACCACACAGAACGAAAAATCCCTTGACGAGAAGAAATAGTAGGGAAGGGACGTATATGGTTTGAGATATATGTATTAGACAAGAGTCAATAGTGGATGCTCAGGATGGAGGTGAGTTAGCTTCTTGATCAGGAGAGGGGAACTGCAATCAAAACTAAGCCGCATCCCGCGTATTGATAAAGGGGTACCGTACACACCTTTGCCATAACAGCAACAGGAACGCCGACAGCCTCGCCACCAGCTGCAGGGAAACCCAGGTCACTTACTAGATCCTTTCCGAATCGTATATCCTCCAAAGTCTGACGGCACAACGTTCAACATGCAAAAAGCCGTCAGTCGGCCTTAACGGGCTCTGCTCACCTCAAAGCCCAAGTGGGCGTACTGGACCTTGGACTTGGGCGTGGACGCTTCCAAAACGAATTTGGCTTCTGGGGCGTGGGCGAATGCCTCGCGGATGAGCAGCGACATTAACCCTGCTCGTAAGTAACATTTAGACCCCATTCAAATGAAGAGAGTGAGCGTACTCACCCTTCCCTTGATGTTCTGGGTCCGTAGCGACGAGACTCAGATACCAAGAGTTGTCGGGAGAGTCTTTGATCCCTTTGGCCTTGAAGCAGCGTTCGTATGCCCTATGGCATTGGTCCATATACTGGAATCCTAAACGCTAGCGCCACAAGACTAAATTTAGTTTGATTCAAAGGGGTAGAAAACTAACTTTCAAGCCGTTGTAGCCCCACCCTCGGAGCAGGGATATTGCGCCTGCACGAATCTGCGCAGTGACCCTCCACAGAGCCGGCCTGACATTGGGAGGATACCACAATGCGGCAGCACCGATGGTTTCTTTGTTATTTTCATCGGGGATCACGGCGACCGTGATACGGCCACCGATGATGTGACATAGCTTCGTGAGCATCGTAACAAACCGCCTGACATTTTTCCGCACTTTGGGGCCAGTCGCGGCTTCGGCCTGGAAATTAAGCGTCATCTTCGATGAACCATGGGCACTGTCTGACTCACCGCTCAACGGAACATACATTTTTTACGGTGCCATAGTAATTGAAAGTCGGGTCGCTTGGGAAAGCACGGAAAAAGACATCGCAAATAGCGTTCAGCTCTTCAGGTTTTGCAACGCGAGCGTAAGGTGTCATGTTGGCAGGGAATCAGTCCACGCACAGTATTCACAAGGAATTTTTGAGGAAAATTACCAAGCATTTCCAAGCCTCTTCGGGCAGGGCGGCCCGCGGCCAGTGATCGAAAAAGCGGGACCAAAAGTGGCGCCAAATCATTTACGTCATCGTGACTACCTTGCGAAGGACATCGACTCGGAAGTGCAACTTACAACCTTCGTCGCAACCATCAACATGTCTTTGGGGGAAGGTGAGTATATCGAGACGTAAACGGCTACTTGTAACGACCAACTCTGTCATGCAGCTGAAGCTAAATTTCCCGAATCTGGAGCTAACGGGATTCCCCCATCTCCTACAAGAGAAAACCCAGGACAAGTGAGGATGAATCCGATTCAAAATTGCCATACAGTACTCATAACATTTATCCAATGTGAAGGTCTTTCCAAAGAGTGATCCCAGCCCAGGTTCGCTTTTTCCCTGTCCATTTTTGCCCGTGAGCTCGTCAACGCCGTGGCTGACTTGCCCTTATCAAGCCCCCAAGGACGAGACCCCCGCCGTCAACAATGAGACTACAGCTTCCACCGGAAATTCACTTGCCATCAAATCAGCTTTGGTCAAGTTAGACAATGCGATAGGGGAAGTTATCGAATTACTCCAGAAGGAAAACGTCAGTGGGGGCGCTGCACAGGGGGATGAGTTTCTACAGAATTTGCGAAGTTGGAAGCTGGAGGTGGAAAGAAATACTGTACAGCAGTCGGGGTATGTTGATAGCCCCGGAGACGATGTGCCACCCAAGTGCGATGGCCCGTTGTTCACCGATTGAATATGGCCGTAGTTCCTGTGCCATGATCGCCTCATAATCCAGAGTCTTTCATAATGCAACGGTTATAAAAATACAGCACTTTATGGGGAGAGGATGGGGAGTTCAAGATTATTTGAAGAACAGCCGGTGGTTCGGTGGCATCCCACCATATGAACGCTTCCGTCGATAACATGGTCACTGTGATTGGAGGATGAGCCAAGCGTCTTACACAATGTATGGTGCACGTACTAGCAAGGATAACAATTGGACAGCAATTATGAGGCTAGATGTTCACTCGGTCCTAACAGGACGGACAGTCCTTGATCGACCGGAGCGTTCTGTGGACGGGTATGGATCTCGTTGATGTATCGATCTGTTCGGAGTACAGAATATGCCAAAGCGATGAGGTCTCAATCGAGCAAATGGCGGAATCACGGGCTCGTCTTCGGTATTCTGTTCGTCTTCCCCGTCGTCATCGCTCCCACTATCGGTGTCATGTTCATATTCTTCCTCGGCTACTGGCTCGAACATGCGGATGCGTGGTTTCGGTAAAGGCCGCAAGCTTCCTTGGTTTTTTCGCTGATATGACAATCCCCCACCATTTCTACCGGACGGTGGGAAAGCATCTGGTGCTGTGAATTGGCGGTAATAGTCAGCACCCCTGGAAGATATGGAAAGGACCGCCCAATTGGCGGTGTGATAACACTCACGTGGCATAAGGGAGGTAGTGGGAGTGGCATTGCAGCGGCTAGTGGTGGTGTCAGATCTAGCAGCACATTTTACCTTCGACGCATGTCGTGGAGGCAAGGTCGCGGCGTGGCCGCTTGGAGGCAGATCTAACGGAAAGTCTTTGCGTTTCGTGGGAGCTACTCTCCGCTGGATGACGAAACCCTCAGACAGCGGAAGAAGTAGTTTATTCAGACGAGCTTTGGGGATGGTCAGTGAGTCGATTACACTTCTGAGTCATTTGGTCAAATTTACCTTTTATGTCTGGGTCTGTGGAAATAGTGTCACGCTTGGCGGACAGAGCCCGCAGCAGGTCGAAGTAAATCTCCTTGAAGGGGGCACGACAAGGAGAACAACTGGCGAAAGAGTATAGCTTGATTCCAGCGGCTCCGAGCGTCGAGCGAGCCACCTGCCATCCGATCAAATTTTAGTCAGTGTTGTGCGAGGAAAATTGATAATTATCTATCTAATATCGGACCCAGGGGATATGCCCACCTCAGCCAATGCTACAATCTGAATTACGATGTAATAGCTCAGTAACTGCCTTGATATGAGCTCGAGAACAAGACACCGACCTTTCTGTTGCACCTTTTGATATCCTCAGCACTGATATTATCGATTGCGGCCAGGAGAGTTTGAGCGGCCTCAAGAAATGATTCGAGCGAACCAAGTTCCGCGGCTAACTGCGAAGTTTGTAGTGGCGAGCCCACCACACTCTCCGCATTTACTGGCATGATATATAATAATTGTATACTAAAAGGTGAGGAGGGTGGATGGAAGGAGGGAGTTGATGGAAAGAGGAGGCGTGGAATAAACGAGGAAGTGGTGGTGGTAGAAGAGCAAAGCGCTTCGAAAATAGATTCCCGAGAAGGGAAGGAGGAGGATTGAAGAAGGGTCGGCACAGGATTTGTTTGCAAGTTGTGTGTCAGGTTCAACTTGACCGAATCCGTAAGCCTTTTCCGCCACGGTATATGCCGGAATTACTCTAGAACGACCAACGGAATTTCATTCTTCACCAACGATCAATCTGCATTTGTTAACGTCCGTGCCCCCCAAAATGTCAGTCCCAAGAGATTTTTTTTCTACGAATTCTTGAATGAAAAAGTGTGGTAGTAGATGAGACAGTCTTTCGCGCCCCCATAGGGTTCGTCAATCCACTATAAGGGCGACGCTGGGGCACTGAGGTGGCTAGAATTGGGACTTGTTTACCCCAGCGGAGTATATCTGAGACTGAATTATCTGATGCATTGCATCTCCGCGTGTTTTTCAAACAGGGACGGCGACCGCGGCTGGAAGAATCTTTCCTCCACTTGTTCTATCTTCCAGACCACTGAAATCTGGACTTGCCAGAATACTTACTTCGCTCTCAAATACATGGACGATAGTCACTTCAAACCTGCTACGATAGTAGTAGTCATCGGCCCCATTTTATATTCGAAGCCAACCGTTGCGTTCTTTCGTAGTTCTTATGAACATTGTTGCTATACACACATCATGTCGCAACTGCTGACGCTGTGTATGATAGCCATGTGCTGGATGTTTTCCCAAATTGGCCGCGGGGTTGTGAATACGGACTCGTGACAGCCACAAGCAGCCACATCGTGACGGATACGAACGGAGGCGGAAGTTGTTTATCACGTATCATGTCGCGGGAGACAGTTCGACAGGTATGTCTTTTTTCCAAGTTTGAGCATTTAACATGAGTATGACCGTAGCGGACTATAGTTCTATCCGGGCGTGCTGTGGGATTTCGGGATTGAAGCTGAAAACTCGGCAGTTGGTGAATAAAATAGATTGGGTGAGGAGGGTGTCAGCAGGGTTGAGTGAGTGTGGAGGCACGTAACAACCAAAGGGACCGGGATCTGGACTGCGTCGTCTGTCATTGCATGTCACCTTGTTATACATTGCACCCTCGGTACTTTGAATGTTGGTGTTAACATTTCGAGAGAATGACAAAGCGTGACGAAGGATACCAGCTGACTCAAGGCCGGGAAAAAAATCCTCAGCCTAGGGAGCCTGTCCAGACGTTGTGTCTGAAAAGATCTGGACAAGATACGCTCCTCAGGGGAAGAGGAGGCAGCTGGTAGGTTTGTTAGAGGCCTCCCTTGGACGAGATACACGTCATCGCATACTGAATTACTTACATGCTGTGAAGGTACGAAAAAATAGTTCGCCCCGTCAACTTGGGGGAAGATCTCACGGCCAGAAATGGCCTTCCCACGAGAACTCAGGAACCAGGATGTAAATTTACCAAAAGGCTATCCATCAGATAAACTTGAGATGTCATGAATTACGGTAACCTCAAGGACGGGAAACCTCATTCGACTACACATACCAAGACTAGGAAGAGAAGTGGCCGTCGCTGAACGAGCTTGGTTTCATTCAAAGAGTCATAGATTCGGTGGTACTGGGATGTCCATGGGAAATACTACTCTAGATGACTCGGGGAACTATGGTTTCGCAGGGTGAAAGGTAGAGATAAGGAAGACAAGGCGAGAAGGAAGCCGTAGTGCGTGATAACCATCTTCAAAATGCTGGCTTTCTTCAGCTCAGCTCCAAGAGCTCGATTTCGTCGTCCAACTTTACCAGCAGGTGCGGTTCCTTGACCGGGTGCTGGGGGCAGAGTCCATTGACAGAAATCGTCACCAGTCGTAGATTCTTCGACGAAGATCAAATGCGGGCATCTAGATCTTTCCAACGAGGGAGGTCCCAATCGTGAGGCCAAACCAGCCCATCCTGGGTTGCCTCTAATGAGATTGTGATGCTCAGCTCCTCAAGTTGCTGAAGGTTCGCGGCATAGGCAGAGTCGAAAGATCCGGCGATTGTAGGTAGAACCATCATTTGGGGTGACCGCGGTGGAAACGGCGATACGGTGGGGGTTCTTGAATGGACTAAAGCCAGGCAAGATTATAAGAGGCAGGTCGTCCGGCGTTTTGAAAACAGCATCATGTATTTGGGGATGATACTGGTACGCAATGATGCAAGATCCAATGACAAACGAGGAAGGGATGGCGTGAGGTATGAAATTGGGGATGATAGGTCGATAAGGTTGAGCCAAGTCGAGTTCGAGCGTGAAGTCGAGGACGCCAGGCATGCGCAGTACTGCCTGGTTGGCTAGTTGGAATAATAACAAGTCGTCATTTCCTAGATCGATCGTCTCAAGCCGAAGCAGTTCGGCGGGTTGGAGAGAGACTTGTTCCCATTTTTTCCGGAGAAAGGCAAGCTCGCAAAGAACACACGCGCAAATAGCTGGAGAAGTTCATTGGGGCCTTTGAAGGCGACCTTTGAGAACTCAAGTCTGACGAAGTGGTGGTTGGAAGCAGGAGCATGCAGAGATCGAGTCATGGTTTCAGAGAAGTCTTCGAAGCAAAGTACGTTGCCCATGATGTGTGGATGTATAGATGCTTGACGCGGGTTAAGCGGTGCAAGATGGAAGGCAGGTGCTGGTTATACGCCATTACAGGTGCCCCGGAGGATCAGAGATCCAGAGTGACCCAAGAACGTTGTGCGATCATGTTGGTCGCAATATGAGAAAATCTCGTCGATGACCTCGGCTGGACGATGCATAACGAGACCTGGGAGAGATGCTTATATCGGAGGACTTATCATCATCCGTTCTCACAATCAGAAAAAAGCTCACACGCCAAGTGGAGAAATCTAATTTATTCAAAAGTCGGTGACGGAGACTCCCGTCTCGACAAGAGATGCCTACAAAAGCTACATGACACCAACTACATATGCATTTCGAGGAATAAGAGAGGAGGGTGACGCTAAGAAAGAGGATGGGTGATCAGGAATACCTTTCAACGCTGATGTCAAGCCTATCGTCCTTGTCCAACTCAACAAACTGTGCATCTAGCAGATCCATCGCCTCATCCAACTCTTTCAACGCTGCTGCCTCGACCGCCGCCTTGATGATGCCGCCCGGCTTGTACGTGTACAGCGTCACGATGAACGTCAAATACGCGTTGGACGAAGCTACAAGTCGGGCATCCAATTCCTTCCAAGCCCCAATGTCCCAGTCAAGAAGGCAGACCAGCCGACTTTCAGTGACTTGAAGCTTGATTTGGATCGTCAGATACTCAAGGCGTAAGAGACTTTCGGAAGTCGCCCGGTCTAGGAAGCTCGCGATGACAGGAAGGGCTGTGTATTCGTCCAGCAAGAGGATTTGCGTGGAGAGCGTGAGGTCGCGCAGATTATCGTAGCGAGTGGTATCTAGAAAGACGGGCGGGACGGGCGACTTGACGAAATCGGGGAGGAAGACATGCTTAAGGGTGTCTCGCTCTGCACTTAAGAAGGCGAGGGTCAACGCGGGTATCTTGGCAGGAACGAAGCTGGGTACGACGAATGGCCCTTGGGAGTTGGACAGTTGGAATTTGTGTTTGTATGTGGAAAGATTGGGCATGTCTAGGATCCCATGGGCAGCGATGCTATAGGCGTCTTCGCTGTCGAAAACAGCTGTTTGGAGACACGGGAATTCGATAGGATCGAGGGCGGCGTCGTGAAACTCCTCCTCGTCCGCTTCAAAGTATACGCGAGATAGGTCAAGTTCCTGTAGAGACTCCGAGCACAAAGCGAAAAGTGAAAGCAGTGTTTCGAGCGATTCAAAGCCAGTCCGAGTGAGCTGTAGTTTCTCCAAGGGGCACCTCGAGAGCATGCTAAAGATAGCTTCAGCCATCGTCAGCGAGAAATCTTCAAAGTTGAACGCTTTGCTGATGATATGGAAGCTCTCGACATGAGTTAAGCGGTCCAGAATAGAGGGAAGGTATTTGTCGAAAGCCTTGGGAGCCGCGTGAAAAGAGTAGAGATCCAGAGTCACTTCTTCAAAATGGCGGGCGAGATGGGGCGAGTCGGCAAGAATCTTGTTCAACCTCTTGAGTCGCCGCTTGGTGTCGTATGATTCCTCGTAATTCACAGTGAGATCTGAGAAGAAGCCAGGTTGGCAGATCGCTGCCCATGTTTTCGAAACGAGCGAGCACAGAGTGAGGGTCTTGTAATCCACGAAGGAGATGACAAGCTCAACCAATTCTACAGGGAAAGGCATTGAAAAGGCGGGCATGGCGACTGTCAGAGAGCTTCCAGAGAGTACTCTGTGGCTGGTGAATTATTCGTGAGCAGATAAGTCACTGGAAAATAGCTCCACGGTCAGAAGAATATTCTCACACTAAGTAAGTAAGCGCTCAGTATACTCTATCGCTCGCCTGCCTAGTCCCACGATCCGATCCATTCATAGCCCCGAAGCATTTCCGTGAGTCTTTTTTTNCGTTTTGTTTTCTTGCCTTTTCTAATTTCTTATCATTTTCCCTAGCTTAGAACATATCTTGGTCGTGTTCCCTTGACGACCATTGTCGTGGGGTCATGTCGAAGAGTTGGTCGTTGGAGGTCCCATCAACATCGACCACCACCTCTCTTCGCTCACGTTTCCCGACTCGATCGCGCCACCAACCAAACCATCTATCCTTGATTGCCAAACCCGCACCTCCCTTCTCAACCGCGCCGCCAACCACCTCTGGCCAAACACATATCCCACCATTCGCATTTCGTTCACATTCGCTTTGAGCGTAAGTTATTTTCCTTCCATTTTCATACTTTGTTCTCAATGTTTCCCCTAGTTCTCAATATACCCGCGTCGCGTTTCCTTGTCAGCCGTGTAAGTAAAGTCAACAGGCTCTCAGCTGTAAGTTTCATCTACTTTCTCATTTTGCTGGCCATGTCTCTAACTCGTTCCCATCCAGTGTGTTCCCTGAACACCACCTATCTTGGCTTGCGGCACCCTCCACCTCATCTATCCTCGATCGCCAAACCCGCACCTCGCTTCTCGACCGCGCCACCAACTACCTAGCCCTGATCGCCACCTTCTCGCGCTCGTGCAACTGAAAGGGACATGGGTCATGGTAGTTGGTCTTTGCGATCAAAGTTCAAACTTCGTGTGAGTTTTTTCTTATCATATTATCTTGTTCCTTTGCTCAATACCTACCTATATAGACCTCGGAAGGGTGCTCACGTAGCGTCAAGGTTTCGGTCTCGTTCTCTTTGGATGAGTTTAATTTGTAAGTTTAAATTTCGCTTTTCTTCATCATTTACCATGTCCTCATTGTACTCCCACCAGAAACGATGTGTTGTCCACGAAGTAATCAAGGATTCCTCACCCACCCTTGAATCTTGCAATCGCCGTCGCCGTGACACATCCCCTGTCCTTCCCTTGATCGTCGCCTACCCAATTGGTATTCTTCCATCCACGTCGCAGGCTGGGCCGCTATGCCTTTCACCACCGAAGTCCCTTTTCGATCACGCCAGCGACCACTTTTCCCTTCTTGGCGGCTGCATCATTCATCCCCCGACGGTTCCCTCCTCGACCGCGCCACCAACCACCTCCTTGATCCGTCACCGAGTTTTGTGGGAGAATGGACATCTGGGAAACAGCTTGCCTGCGAATCGCGCCACACACTACCGTAGCCGATTCATTTTGTCTTTGCGCGATCGAAGCCTTAAGCTTTGTGTGTGAGTTTCTTTTTCTCGTTTTCATCTTGTTTGTGTACTTATTGTCATTCCCTTTCTAGTTCATGTGGCCAGCTCTCGGAAGCGTGCTCAATCGGGGAATAGAGGGTTCGGTCTTGTTGTCTTTGCCGCAAATCGGCCGTGGTCTATTTGTAAGTTTATATTTCGTATCTCTACATCATCTACCCCATACTGATTGTGTTTTCATCAGAAACCTGTGCCGTCTGCGAAGCAATCAAGTACTCGCCACCCACCGGCACCCTTGAAGCTTGCGCTTGCTACTGTCGTGACACCTCTCCTGTCCTCCCCTCGATCGCCACCTCTTCTTCGCTCGCGCTCGCCGTTGCCCTTCTCGATCGCGCTACCAACCTCCTCAAAACAAGTCAACAACGCTTGTGGGTTCGAGTTGGCCACGCTCGTCTCCCTTCCCTCATGTCACCAGCCAGCTCGTCGCGTCGGCTAGGCCTTTGACTATCCTTGCCTAAAATGACTTTGGCATGCTCCTCGACCGCGCCACCAACCACTCGTCAATGCTTCTCTGGATGCGACGACTTGTCTCGGGCAATTTAGGCCCAGTTGGGGTTTATTCACACCTTTCAAACATGACAGGATCGTCGCTAGTCCCTTTATTAGACCCTAAATAGTCACTCCATGTCCGTAGATAGACAAATACACACCAGCGGAAACTAGGGGGAGACCCCCTTTTTTCCCTGGCTACAACATACCTTCGGGAGGGGAAACTCTGTCATGGTGCGAGGTGTTGGGGTCGTAGCACTTCTACTCTGTTTTAACCGTACAGACGTTTAGCCTTCGACTCCGCTGCCAGTTAAACTAAACTTACTTCTTCAAGCCTCAAACACGCCAAGTCCTCCAAGTAAAAGACCTTTCCCATGATATGAAGATGTTTGACGCGACGCAAGCGGCGAAGAATGCAAGGTACTCTAGGTGTTCGTCGTAGGCCGTTGCGAAGGCCCTGAAGGACCAAAGATCCATTTAAAGTAACCTCCCGGAAATATTGAGCGAAATGATGCGATTGGTTCAGGGTTTGATATAGCTTGTCCAGAAGAGGTTCATATTCGAAAAAGAGCTCGAAATCTGCGTAAAGGCAAGAGAACATGTGCCGCTGAGCAATAGGCGTCCAGACTTTGGAAACAAGGGAGCACGCTGAGAGTGTTTTGCGGTCATATTGGCCGCAATACGAGAAGATCGCCTCGATAATCTCGACTGGAAGTTGCATGGCCAGACCGAGAAGCAGGGTCGCAGATAGTAAACGTCAATCAAGCACGGTGGGCGAGGCAACGACCAGGGGAGAGACTTATATGTACTTGGCATAATCCCACAGTCAGCTTAAGTTTCTCACACTCAGTCTGCTACTGCTAAGTCTGATTCGATCAATCATTTAGGTATTGGAATCATTGTGGTATGTAGTAGTAGAGTACAGTACTTGAGGGGAAATTCCAAAATTCTGATTCCTTTGAAGGGCTTCGCGATAGGTACTAGACAATGGCTGGGGGCAGGAACACTGCTGAGTACAAGCGCACAGAATGGATGATCCTCGACATTTTTCATCTAACTTGCATCCAACTCTCCAAGCAGTGGCTCCTCCACCTCCTTGATGAGGTCGACTCGGTTGGGCGTAGCTTCCCTCGTGTCGGCAGTCTGGCTTCGTAGCTGACGTCCATTCCTGAGACAACGACGGGATGGGATAACTTGGGTCGCCGTTGATCGGAACATCTCAAAGAGGATACGGACTTCGGGGTTGTCAACCCAGCTGGATGGGAGGTTGGCAGATATTGTTGCGCGGAGGAACTGCTGCCTGACATAGATGATTTCGTCCGTGCTGAAAGGCGTGTCGAGTCCTTCGTCGACATTGAGCTGACTCTGCGCTGAGCTGGCATTTTCGAGGCGTTTCTTCTTTGCCCCTGCCTTTGTTGCAGCTAACGTATGTGCAGCTTGCTTGGCCGCTGCGGATGCATATTGACAGGGCCGGCTTCCAGCGAGGTGAGCGACCATCGCCTTCCGTTCTCCTAGTACACCCCCTGTGGCGTCCATTGCTTTCCATGGCACGTCAGCACAGAACAAGTTGAAGTTGAAAGCAGGTTGAAAGTGCCAGACTTACCAGCTTTGAAGTCATCAGAACCCGTGTCCGAGGTTGTGGTCACTTTCCCCTTGCTGTAATGAGACAGACATCCCCAACAGTAGGCGTTGTAGTGAGATGTGTTCCGTCTAGCACCTTGATGGAAGTATTCCCATAGGGGTCCTCTGGCTGGTGGCATGGGTATGTTGTCTGTTACGGTGCTACTTACCTTGTCGCAAAAAAAAACAAAGTTCACTTCACACAGTCATATTAAGGATGTTAAGTCTTAAGATAACTCAAGTTGCATAAAGGTCCCTTGACTCATCTTAGCGTATTCAACGTTGACCCCAGCTTGATCTTAATCCGGCAACTCAAACTGAACGATTCTCGGCGCTCGTCATTACAGCAAAGGACGAACATTGTCAACGCGGCGTTTCCAAAGCTCATTACTCCTTCAGACGTTGTGATGCATGGGATTACGAAGCCTCCTTGACCGTCAGACTGGGGGCACCGGGAATCTGCTTCTGCTGGTGAATGGCCAAAGCGTCGTCCACGGTCTGCGGGTGTGAAGATAAGCGTGGTTCTAGTATCCAAGATGGCTCAAGAACAACCAAATGGTTGCTGAGACCGTGGTACGCTCACTGCAACTGGGTGGTCACCGGTCAAGCGCGGTCGGCGTCGTGGGGGATATAGAGTTATTTGGCGATACGCAGCAATTACGAACATATGGCACAGAAAACATTAACTGGCTACACGACTGGACGGATGATCAACCAGGTAGACACTGGAAGGCAAACATAATACGAACGCGTCACGACGTAGGGGTTCCGTTTGGCTTGTCCGACTCCTCCTTGACAGTATCCGGTGTATCATCCAAATCATTCGCAGAAGGGACGGCTGCAGATGTAGCGGCCCCAGCAGAGACGTGACCAAGGTGCGGCGGAATAATATCCCTAGAAAGGGAAATGCGTGAGATAAGGGCGTGTCGCAATTTGCAACATGTCGCTGCGACGCAAAACATCTGGCGACCAATCCAAAGAGGGGGGACTTACCACTTGATTTGGAAGCGAGTAACGCGGGGTTTCTCACTGATATCCCGGACGAGTCTGTCGAACACGATATTTTTGGGTGGGGTTTCTTTCATCTCCTCATTATCGTACTCGGTGTTCTGGTAATATCCGACGCGGACGAATTCTTGGTCTTTGTACGATGCGGTGAGAATGAGCGCTGCGACACCGAGAACATCTTCTGGGGGGATTTTGGAGGGATCTGGAGGGGAGCCTGAGAAAACAAACGAGTTCACGCCGGATGGGACGGGTCCCACTAGGCAGTCATCAAGTTCTTGATCCAGGTCCTCGTTGTCCGGAGATGAAACATAGATGAGTCTCCATTCGAGGTCTGTTCAGGTAGTAAGCCAAGCTGTCGTCTTGGTTCGTTACGCTTACCGTCGTCGAGAGGCGCGATGCATTCAAAGGTGACACGGAATTGGTATTCATCCAGGAAACGGGCTGGATTGTTTATGAATTCAACGTTCTAGAAGTGGGATTCACTGGGGGTAGACACGGTCGAAGGGGAACTACTCACTCTGATAGTTACTATGGACATGGTTGGTGGGTGAAAGCTTCATGGACGCGGTGCGTTACGTTTGTCACGCGACGCGACCACCGTGATGTCACACCCTATACGTTGCGCAGGGAAGATGTGACCGTCACACTTATTATTGTATCTCCTCAAAGCGCTTGTCTGAAATTCGGGAATATGCTCTGAATCGGTTTTATTTGTTGTCCTCATTCCGTCAATGCCACTGCTCGTCCATCTTCGCAATATTTGCTAGTTTCTCGCTTTCCCCGCTTTCCTGCGACCCTTGGTGGTTAACGAACGGTCTCAAAGACATCATCGACGACAATCTTATATATTTGCCATGGATCATCCCCAAGAACACGACCACTCACGTCCAGAAACGCCTCATGTCGAAACCATACCCACCGTGGAACCAAGCAAGTTGGCGGACGAGGGAACCCCTCCGGCGACTTCTCCTGACACGAGTGGTCCAATGATTTTGCCACTTCCTGCACCGGTTCTCAATAAGTCTCAGTCTTCTTACACACTGCAAGAGGTCGTCAACGAATCCGAAGAAAATGATCCCCTGCCCCCAGAAATTGCTGGGGCTGATATCTCCATTGCTCGTAAGGCAAATAGTGAATCTGTCGACCAAACCTCCTAACTATCTTGTAGCCGATGGGAGCTTTGTCGAAACTTCGTCAGGCCCCGCTGCGCGGGAGTTGAAGCGTCGTTATGACCAGCGATACGGTGTTGGGATGAATGTTCGGTCACCATACGCTATCACAGCCTTTGTGAATCAACATGGAAAGCAGATGTATCGAATCGGGTGAGTATTTCCTCCATAACCCCACATGAATGTCCACAACTAAATTGGGGTCAAGCCATCGAGACCTCACGGCTCCAGCAGCAACATCTATAGAGTTTGAAGATTCAATGTCGCCCAGAGAATCCCTACAAGCCCCTCCGCGTAGCAAACGACGATCCCGCATGAGTGTGCACACTTTCTTGCCTAAGCTCTCTAGCGGCACGCCCCCATCCCGTCCCCAAACTGCGACTAGCTCTCGTAAACTCAGGAAGACGAGATCTATACCCGACCTCTATGGAACCACCTCTAGCGACACAAACGGCGCATCGACATCAACCGGACGTGCTCATTCCCAGAGCGTCACGGCTGCTGATATGCCCAGACCCCCTTCGTTCGCAGAATCTATACCTTATCGCGGTGATATCTTTGCTGAGACCATGCAATGGCCTCTTCCATCGCTTAGCAGCTCCAGCCAATTATCTTCAGGAAGCTCCCCCACAACCCCAGAGAGTTCTCACCGTTTCCCCTCCATCATTCACTATCCTTTTGGCCCTGAGGTCTCATTTGACTCTCCTTCGAGGAAGCCACCCAGTTTCATACCCACTCCCCGCCTACTCCGCGAGATGCAATCGTTCGAGTCCATCCTGACTGCGCGACAAGCCGACGGTCGCTCGACTATCGACGAACCCAAAACCCCTCAGGAAGAGCCACCGGAACAAAACAGACCTCCTTCTGCGATACGAATACGACCCACTATCGTGGCTCCTTCCACTCCAACTGCGCCTCAGATCGAGTTTTCTCCCGCCTTTGAAACCATGCATTCACGGTACTCCACAGATGTCTTCGACGTCCTTCAAACCTACCGTGGGTTGCCACTCCTTGATAGACTTTCTCCGGAGTCTGAGGAAGGACCTGTGATCAAAATGTCCCTTTCTTCTGACGACACCGCCGCGCCGCGCGACGATCCACGTTTCGTGATATGGGGAGAGGTACAATCTGAAAACGACGGCGACGATGTGTCCATTTCACAGGGCAGTATTGAGCATCAATCCTCCGTCCGTTCCTCGAATTTGTCTCGGAAGCGCAGCATGCGTGTCATCAAAGGGAAGGCACCTGAGCCCCTACCTCCTTCGCGACCATCTCCTGGAATCGCCACTAAGAAAGTCCTAGTTGCTGCAACGATCGAAAGATGGATCGCTCAGCTAACGAGTGACCTCAATTACGACGAGTTGTTGGACTTCTTCATGACATATCGGACTTATATTAACGCGGTCGATCTTTGTCACCTACTCATTTGTCGCTTCCATTGGGCCTTGGCCCAATCGAACTCTCCCAAGGATGAACGCGTAAGACGCATCGTTCGCGTCAGAACATTCGTCGCTATCCGTTACTGGTTGCTGACATTCTTCGTCGTTGATTTCACACCTAATCGCGAACTGAGGTTATTGGTCGCTAATTGGCTAAATACGTTGGTGCGCGACCCAACCTTGCAGAAGCATAACGACGGATTTGTACGTAACATCCCGTCATGACAGAAGTTTCATTTCACTTACTTCCTGATAGAGCATTGTGCGGAAATTACGCCGTGTCGCCAAGGAATGTAGAAAAGCTAACACGCGTAGCAACTCGTCAAAGCCTCGACCGTCGGCACCGCGACCAGAGACCTCCAATAAGCAAGAACACGTTCTTGGTGAGAGGTTCGCTGAAGCTACGCGGAGACTTCGTCCAGGAGACGAAGACGACTCAGACGTTGATCTTGACTTTCTGGACGACGCCATACCTGATGTACCAGAGGACGATGACCCGACGGTGATCTCGCACTCAGATGCTCACGAAGGCGTTGCTAGTTCTCGTCCTACCTCTATCCCTTTATCATCACTCTCCATTTTGCAGCAGACCAATCGGGCCCCTGGTCCTGGCCCAGAACCTGAAGGCCCGTTTATACAAACGCCTGCAACTCTCCCTATCCATCACAGTACGCTTTCCCGGGTCATAGTAAAGACGATCGGTCGGCTAGGTCGCTGGCGTCGAGTACTTAACTCTAGGACGACCACCCGTCCTCCGTTGGGTGCTTGTGGAGACGTTTCGGCGTTCGACCTCGAATTGACTGCACAAAGGGACTTGCTTACTGTCAATGGAGGCGTTGAACAGTATCTGAAAATGATTGAACCTACGCCAAGGATTGTTCCCATTAGAGACTCGGTGAAGACTTTGCCACCTGCCATCCAAGACACCGACGCTCAACCGAGTTCGTCCGACCCTCCGGCCGCTAGTTCCCCTCCTTCTTACGATGATGCTCAGAGTCAACATTCTCCTGTCCCCCAAGCCGATGATGACCAAGTTGAGCCACTCAGTCCACCTGGCCTTGAACCAGACGCATTACCGGCGTCGTCAGTGACGACAGAGACAGAGGTAGCGTCTGTGCACTCTTCGTCTCCTCGACCACAATCTACTCAACTTTCTGAAGCCGGGACGGAAGATCGCCCTGCTTCCTTCATGACCTCTTCAACCGACTCTTTTGGAGCACCACTGCCACCAGGAGCTTCAACTTTTCGCTCAGGTCCGACTCCTTGGGGATTTGATGTAGTTTCTATTGACGATTTGGAACTTTCTGATACTGAGGACGATGAAGACCCTTCGGCCCCTCCGGGTATCCATCGTCCAGCTCGACGACTTCCCTTGCGACGCGATTTCGAATTTGTTAGGCGCGATACAGTATCATCTATCAGTATGATGTCAAGAGACTCTGTTGCTTCTGTGGTCTCTGAAACATCTAATCATGAAGCGCCGGCTTTGGGAGGTCTTCAACAATGGCAGGTCAATGCCATCGTGGACTCACTTAGTGTGGACGGCGAGGGAGGAGATGTTGAAGATGCTCTCAGGCGGCTTGAAGGGCAGATCAACCCCCAGAGACAACAAGAGAAGGCGATGAAGGTTGATGGTTGGATTCGTTCGATTCAAGAGCGCATGGCTGCTGGAGACTATGTGGATGAACTCCCTCGATTCCCTATGGACGATGATGACGATTACGACGACATTACTTCCCAATACGAGAACGACGATGCACTCTCGATGAATGGGTCTATCGTGATATCTCCTTCCTCTCCCATGTCTCAGCAACAGGCCGACCGAACTGGATCTCCCACAGACTTCGTCAATACCCCTACTGCTACGAAGCATACTATTCCCTCTCGACCTGCAAGTGTGGCTTCTATCAGACATACGTCTGATACTCGGACTTCCCTTGATGAGGCTGTTCCTCTAGAGATTCAGCAGAGTCGCTTATCTGCTTCTGTTGTCCCGGCCTATCCAGCTCGCTTTGTTGACACCAAGACACCGCGGATCCACCAATCCTTCGTGTTGACCTTCAAAGCCGACACTCTTGCAGAGCATTTTGCTATGATTGATAGGGAGCTGTTCCTTGGGTTACGCTTCGAGGAGCTCGTCCTTGATGATTGGAAATCATGCGAAGAGGTTAATGTCCTTGATTGGTCGCAGTATTTAAAAGATAGGGCTCGGTGGAAAGCGGAAGGTCGTCATGTCGAGAAGACGACAGCTCTCTCCGCGATTCGCGGTCGATTTAATTTGGTCGCCAATTACGTCCTTTCTGAGTTGGTCCTGGCTCAGCCCAGCAATCGCCCCATTGTTTTCAGCAAGTTCATCCGCATCGCTTGGGTAAGATCATTCCATGTCCCGCTGTTCTTTCTGGATTAACCTTTCTTCCAGAAATCTTATGAGCTTAGTAGCTTCCATACCCTCGTAGCTATCATGGCAGGTCTACAAACACCGTGGGCCGAGAGAGCGATGTCACGTCACTGGGGTCGAGTCGGGATGTATGAGATGCGCATGTACAACGACCTCAAGGTATGGACCACGCCAGAGGACGACTTCAAGTTCATGCGGCATACTATCGAATCTATCGCCGACAACAAACCTACAGACATGAGCTCCCATGCAACTTCCGTCATCAGTGGAGGTGGTACGAATAGAAGTCGGAACGGCTCTGATGTCAAGCCTGTGCCCACAGCCTGCGTCCCATTCATAGGTTCGGCGACATGCATGGCTCATCATGATCTCCACTAATACTGTTTTCTAGGGGTTTACCTATCTCAACTCCATCGATTTAGCAAGCTTCCCGATCTGATTGATCCATCAGCACCCAATGAAGGGGTAGGCATTGATCTCGTCACGGGAAACTTTGAGTCGCCCGCACATCCCGAGGTGTTCGACACATTAGCTCCACTCCCGCCTTCCATGCATCTCGAACCTTTGATCAACGTTCACAAGCAACGGAAGATAGCGAGAGTGATCAAGTCCCTTGTCGCCGGACAACATCTCGCAAGTCGGGTACAGTTTCAAATTGATAAGAAACTATTCCAGAGATGCCTCAAGTTACGAGCTTTGGACGAAGAAACCCTTCAACGAGCTTACGCCATGCATGACTAATGCCTTCCTCGCTATCATTCACCCTTAGACTGTCAATTGCTCTTTTCTGCCTGTTAGCTTATCTTGTTATTTGGAAGGGTCCCCATTGCTCCTCGTTTCTCATTATTCCTATCTAGAAATTTGTTTTGGGCAATTCAATAATTATGTACACATCGAATTGGATCTATAAGGAAGTCTCGTACTGTTTGAAAAATCATGCAGGTCAATGAATCACTTTATCACAGCCTCCGTAATCATGAAGTCCTGAGTTGGTCGAGTATTCCTCAAGATTTACAGCCTTGGGACCCTAGTCCCCTTCCAGACAGGGGCTTCCATGCTTTGCTTACTTCCAACTTGATAAAGTCAGCGATCACTCAAGTGTATTCATTGTTACTTGTACATTAGATGACTAAAACCAACGTTAACATGGATCCCGTTTCATACTCAAGCGTGCTTCCAGACGGTGAAGAACCATCTTTCTCCATCAGTTCCGTCCGCTTTCGCAACGGTGACCTGCGACGGTATAGAGTAAGTACCTGTCATCAACACAGGGAACCTCCAATTAATCCAAGGGCCCACCTGTTCACCATCTTTCCCAGCTTTGAGAACCTCGTCCTTCCCAGGACTGTGGATCCTAAAATACGTGTAGAATTAGAATATTCGGAAGGAATTGAACTTTGGCGACGTGACCTACGGTAAGTTTCCTCCCCCTGGGATGGCCCAGCTTTTTCGATAAAGAAGTTGGTGGACTTTCCTTCTTCGATAGAAATGTATTTTCCCTGTATGAGTCGGTAAATTGGACATTCACGGCACTTTCTCTCGTAGAGGCTGGTGCTCACATCGATGAAGATACGCTTGTTGTCATCACCAGCGAGGGCGATGGTGTAGGTTTTATCGCTTCCTTCGTAGAGACGCCACTAATGCATACCATTGCATCACAATCAATCGGTCGAAAGTATTTCCGAGCGTAGGAGAGCTAACCTTTGGTTGACTGTTGGTCTTCATGACCACGATGGGTTCCTTGCGTTGAAAATTGGCGTCCTTCGGGCGCATGATAATCTCTTGGGGCTTGGCTTGCTCCGTAGAAATGACGTAGATCTCGTCGAGGCTGAGAGACATCTTTAGATGAGCGGAAAAGCCTAGAGAATGCTTTGAAGAGCTTTGGACCTCCCTCTTAAATACAGTTCCTGGTGTGCCCTAAGCACCGTAAATGATGATCGACCCACAGACAATTAAGGCCAAGGAACGTTCGTCGTTCCTCCAAAGCGAGTAGAAGTGGAAGCTATGATCATGGGTTCTTGGAAGAAGACGAAGGAGTGGGTGAAATTGGGGCGTGAAACGACCTTGGCGATTTAGTGCTCGGGCAAAAGCTTATTCAACGATGTCGAGGCTTCTTCAGGCCATACTCAGCTCACACTACGATATTATTGGCATGTATATGAACTAGGAACGACTTCTTCGTCTGGGCGAGAGCGACGTCGCATATAGTGAGGCTTTACGCGAGCTTCGCCACATGACTGCCAGAAGGTTGGGGGGGGGGGGGCAGGAAATTAGCATTAGATTAGCAAGGTAAGGCACATGTGTGAAGAACGTTGTTCATTGTTTTTGCGAAGATTTCGGTTGATTTGATGGCAAAGCGAAGTAAGTGACCGAGCAAAAGGGATACAATACACGCAACAGAGACACGGCCGCACAGATATATCATCTTCAGTCCATATCGAACATCCTACTCGCTCCCCACCGAACGACGAACGTGCCAACAGCAGCCAAAAGGAAGGACCCATCAAATAGGGAACCAAACACCTCATACTCCGGTATCGTGGAGAATAGGTTATTCGGGATGGATAACTTTCCATTTGCTATTGTCCCAGTAGACCCGTCAGGTGGTGGGGGGAATGTCAAACGTAACTGGACGATCGTCGAAAGCATGTATATACCCTGATGGAATCGTTCATTCAGATGAACGAAGAGCAACGGCGGTGATGCGTACCATGATTTGAGCTAGAAAGAGGAGCATGAGGGAAGCTCCCAGGCTACGATTTGTCACACGCAGGACCTACATGAAGGTTCAATATGATGTGCAAGGGGAGTTAGGAGGGACGCCGAGGCTTACTCTGGTCACCCCACGCAGAACCAATCGGATGCTACTGAGAATGATGGCTCCTACGAACGCAAGGCTGATTTGTCTGGAGATGCGTGCTACATGCGCGAGGTCGACGTTATCGGATACCAGAGATAATATGTATGCCAAACCCTGTGTGATGAGGTCGGGATAAGAAGTTTGTTGTTGCGAGCGCATAGGTGATATGAGGTTGTACAATGACTGGACAGAGAGCAGTTAGATCAGTATGAGGAACGAAGGACGACGGAGCATGTACACTCACACTTATGACTCTAATGATACAATAAACGGAGAACAAGCTACCTCCGAGGTTGTACAATCGACCCTTGAGAGTAGCCGAGAACTGAGCCGCTTGTCGGCGGCTCCGTAGAGCCTCCAGGTCAGCGCTCATTTGTTGCTCAAGGGCCTCAAGCCCTTTAAGCTCTTGCAATCCTATTCTCAATTGAGTCGAGGCTGAGGAGACTACGGATATGAAACAACCTTACGTTCATCTCCCCCAAGCTTGGGGATAAACCTAGAATACCAAGTCCCCTGCCGTTCCTGGATGACGTTAGGATATCGTATTAAAACTTGGGCGAGCACACGAACGCACCTCAGTTCCGCTTTGGACAGATGGGCCTTGCATCTGAAGCCTCAATTGTTGAATATCCGCACGGATACGCGTCAAAGAATTCTCGGATGTCTTGATATCGCCTTCCGTGGGCACAGAACTTAAGGCAAGGGTTGAGTAAAGCCGCTCGCGGAGAGGAGGTATTCGAAACACAAACCGGGATCGCGAGAAAAGGGGGAGGAATTCCCAAGCGTTGTTCAGAGCACCGAAACCAGAAAGCAGGCCGAGGACAATTGTTCCCAGAACAATGAGTCGGGATAAGGTCGCTGTCGATACATCGGTTGAAGAGAGGACGTCTGGGAGTGGGATGTAGGAAAATCCAACCAGGTAGACAGCAACAGGGATGACGTTCACTAGCAGCTTGAACTTGAAGGAACGACGTTTGGACTTGACTCCGGACGCTGATCCTACGCTGAGGATGATGCTAATAAAAAGGGGAACGAGGAGGACGATGATGGCGGTAATAAGAAATAGGGATATGAGCCAGTTGATAAATCGAGCCCTACAAGACCCATATAAGCATGGAGCGAGCGAAATTTGAGACACAAGCAACACCCACCGGGGGCTGAGGGTATCGAGCGTCTGCAACAGCAGTAACGAGACGAGAACCAGAGTTTCAGCGAAGCAAGCTGCGAATGTAACTGTCGATATGTCGGAGTGAAATGGTACCACGAAGACCAGCGGTTTTGGTGGCGTCACAGCTGAACTACTGGGTCCCTGAGGAGCGATGGTAGGTAAGGCTACCCAGTCTGCATCCTCGCTCGTCGACGAGTGCAGCCCATCCGGCGCAGCTGAAAGTCGTTGGAGGTCCGAGTAGAGACTGCTTCGCAGTAGGTATTTTCTGCAAACGCCAATTATGACGAACCTACCCTCCACTTCAGCTCCTGGCAAATGCTTCTTTTGGATTTACACACACCGAAAGACACCAAAACCAAGCACAGAGGGCACGTCACTCATGATGGGCGTTTCGCACTGAGAAGTGGTCGAACGTGGTGGTTATTGCTCAACATTCGGCGTTTATGGATTCCTTGACGTGGTCGCTGCGCAAAAACAACGTCGCCCACAGGATCTAGGTCCCACGGTCAGTGATTAAAAACTCTCACAGTCAGTGAATCTATCCCACGGTAAGAAAACCACAATCTTCAACCTGCGTCACTACTGGTGACCGCGTCAGGACGCTTTGTCCATAACGCTCACTCACCCACATCTGCGCTCCGTGCTTTCTATTGAGGAGCTGGAAGACACCACCATATCAACCTGGACCTAGTAGAAAAGCCTTGCGACGAGTGACGAGCTTTCTCCAGGCGCTGCGCGTCAATTCGAGTACCATATATGACCGAGATCCCTTTGCACTCCATTCGAAAGAACCGCTCGGGCTACACAAGACTCAACGGTCAAGACGACAACGACGACGATAACGAAGCTCACGATACCAACCAACGGGGATCCCAGATGCGTGCAGGTCTAAGAGCGGCAGCTACTGGCTCGTCTAGACGTGTTGGGAAGGGCAAGGGCAAGCAGAAGTATAGTGATGACCCAGAGGAGGAGGCTACATTGCTGGGATCGGACTACGACGTAGAGGAAGGCAGCTCGGATGTATTCAAATCCAATAGTCCCCCCTCACCACAGAAGGTCAGCTCAAACCCTCGCAAGTTCTTAGATAACTCATCGGTTAGTCTATAGAGGTCCCCAACTGCTTCACTCAAGAGTCGTTCAGGGAAGGACAAGTCGAGAACGGTACCCTTCAGACCACCAGGTAATCCTACTTATGCGTGCGCCCACTAGCTTACAAGCCTGTGCGTGTTCTAGACAAGCTACAGTCGCGCTTTCCTGCGAATATTGTCCGGAATCAAAAATACAATGCGTTCACATTTCTGCCCATCGTATTCTATGAACAGTTCAAGTTCTTCTTTAACCTATACTTTCTGCTTGTCGCTCTGTCGCAATTTGTTCCTGCCCTCAAGATAGGCACGTATTCGGTTCATCTCTGCCGCCGTGTCACCGTTAATTATTGATTGGCTGTAGGGTTCATCTTCACATACATCGCTCCTTTGGCCTTTGTCTTGTTTGTGACGATGGGCAAGGAAGCTTACGATGACTACAAGCGCAACCTACGTGACCGTGAAGCCAACTCACAGAAATACCTCATACTGGAGAATCCCGATGCAATTCGTTCAACACAACCAAGCTCGAACCTCGCGTCGCCGTCCACATCTTCCCTGCTAGATAGTGTCATCACCCGAGCCGTGCCTTCTTCATCCATACGAGTGGGGGACCTTGTCGTTTTGGAGAAGAATCAGCGCGTACCCGCCGATATGGTCCTGCTTCGGACATCAGACTCTTCTGGAACTTGCTTCATCCGTACTGATCAACTTGATGGTGAAACTGACTGGAAACTTCGAGTAGCCGTACCTTCGTGTCAGAAGTTAGGCGACGACAAGAGGTTATTAGGTTTGGACGCTGAAATCTATGGTGAGGAGCTTCTGCCCTTATTGGCTTCGGTTGCTAACTTGTTGGCTAGCGGATGCTCCCATCAAGGATATTCATTCATTTATTGGCACGTTTACTGTCAATACACCACCCGCGCCAATCCTTGGTGGGCCCAACGATGTCCCCATGGTCCCCGTTCCCACTATAGAACCACTCACGGCAGAGAATGTCCTCTGGTCAAACACGGTTCTAGCAGCTGGGTCCGCTGTCGGCTTCGTCATATATACTGGCTCTGAAACCCGGGCAGTAATGAACACTAGCCATCCGGAGACCAAAGTCGGCCTGTTGGATCTAGAAATCAACAAATTGGCGAAAGTCAGTGCAATTTCACCCGGCGATCTCATCGCATCCTCACCTTCGCCTGTTTAGATTCTATGTGCCGTGACATTTGCACTATCGGTCGTCCTCGTTGCCTTGAACGGCTTCCGTGGTCTCTGGTATATCTACGTCTTCCGGTTCTTAATTTTATTTTCGTCGATCATCCCGATTAGGTATGTTCGTCGCCGAATCAAATCTTACAAATCGGGCTCATCGCCGGATTCAGTCTCCGAGTGAATCTAGATATGGGAAAGACGGTTTATGCGTCACACATCATGAATGACCATGAAATCCCCAATACGATCGTCCGAACAAGTACCCTACCGGAAGAACTTGGAAGAATAGAGTACCTCCTCAGTGATAAGACTGGCACACTCACTCAGAATGGTAAGCTGTGGTGTACTCGCATTATCAATATGGCATTTGACCGTGTTCTGACTAGAAATGGAGATGAAGAAGCTGCATATGGGAACTATGTCCTATGGCTTTGATTCTATGGATGAAGTCGCTCACCAGCTCGCTGTTGCATTTGGAGCGTCTGAGAACGGTGAGTTTGCACTTGCATAGATTTCGAGGGCCGTTCTTACGCATTCTCCCCATGAGCAGCCCATCGTAGGCAGGGTTCACTTTCAACAGGTGTTCAGCTAGCTACTCGTGGCCGTCGCGACATGTCTTCCAGAGTACGCGACGTCGTCCTGAGCTTGGCTCTCTGTCATAATGTATGCCCAATACTTGTCAGTTCGTTGTTCTATGCAAATCAAATGTCTCCTTAGGTTACACCAGTCACCAACGACGACGGCTCTGTGACATATCAAGCCTCCTCTCCAGATGAAGTCGCCATCGTCAAATGGACAGAGACAATTGGATTGACCCTGGTATTCCGTGACCGCACTCGCATGGAACTCCAGACGCCCACAGGCGCTCGTTTGGAATTCGAAGTACTCGATATCTTCCCGTTCACTTCGGAATCCAAACGCATGGGTATCGTCGTTCGTGAGACCCATTCTGGTGAGATCACCTTCTTGCAGAAGGGCGCGGACGTGGTCATGGCCAAGATTGTACAGCGTAATGACTGGCTTGAGGAAGAAACTGGTAACATGGCGCGAGAAGGCCTGCGCACTCTCGTGATGGCGCGAAAGCGACTAAGCCCTCAGATGTACGCCGAGTTCAAAGCGCAACATCAACAGGCGAGCGTTAAACTCGACGGTCGTAACGAAGCAATGCAAAATGTGGTTGCGGAGTATCTGGAGCGCGACCTGGAGCTCCTCGGTCTAACTGGTGTCGAGGATAAACTCCAAGACGATGTAAAAGGCACTCTGGAGCTACTGCGAAATGCTGGGATCAAGATCTGGATGTTGACTGGTGACAAAATTGAGACAGCTCGCTGTATTGCTATTTCCACTAAACTCGTCGCTCGCAATCAATACATCCACGAAGTTGCGAAGTGTAAGATCTTGACTTGTGTCCAAATTTCTTTACTAACCTGCGTGCCCTTCTCTCTCAGTGAAAACCTCCGATGAAGTGAGGGACCAACTGGAGTTTTTGCAGAACAAACTCGACTGTTGTCTTGTCATCGACGGAGAATCACTACAGGTATGCAAATACTTCATACTATCTTCAATGTGTTAATGACCTATGTCGTTGTTGCGAAGATCTGTCTGAACTTGTTCAAAAATGAGTTTATTGAAATTGCAACCAAGCTGTCGGCAGTGGTTGCATGTCGATGCTCGCCCACTCAGAAGGCCGATGTCGCACGTCTTATCCGGAAGCACACCCAAAAACGTGTTTGTTGTATAGGTGATGGCGGTAATGATGTGAGCATGATTCAAGCTGCAGATGTCGGTGCGCACTCTCTCAGTATCTTGCCTTATCTGTATCCCGTCCTGACATTGCCTTCAGGTGTCGGCATCGTGGGTAAAGAAGGGAAACAAGCGTCACTAGCCGCCGACTTCTCCGTCACTCAGTTCAGCTATCTCACCAAGTTGCTCCTGTGGCATGGCCGTAACTCTTACCGTCGTTCCGCCAAACTCGCGCAATTCGTCATCCATCGTGGCCTCATCATTTCTATCATGCAAGCCGTCTTCTCCTGCATTTTCTACTTCGCACCCATCGCCCTATACCAAGGGTGGTTAATGATGGGTTATGCTACTGTGTATACCATGGCACCCGTGTTTTCATTGGTCCTTGATCGTGATGTCAATGAAGATCTTGCCCTATTATACCCCGAGCTCTACAAAGAGCTCACCAAGGTTAGCCCGACCTTATCCCTGACTCACCTATTACCCTCCCGTTCTGACAAAGGCAACAGGGTCGCGCTCTTTCTTACAAAACTTTCTTCCAGTGGCTGATGGTTAGTCTCTATCAAGGTCCGTTGATTATCATTGATGGATTCTTCGTTCCATGCTGATAACCTACCATAGGTGCCGCCATCATGATCATGTCCTTGGTGCTGTTTGAAACGGAGTTCCTACATATCGTGTCCATTTCTTTCACTGCGCTGATCCTAAATGAGTTGATCATGGTAGCCCTTGAAATCACGACTTGGTGAGTTGCGCTACCCTTTTCCTCCGATCATTTCTGGAATTCATACTGGGTATAGGCACGTGTACATGGTCATTTCGGAGGTGGTGACCTTGTTTTTCTACATCATCAGTATCGCTTTCCTACCCGAATACTTCGGTAAGGTCAAAGAACTTATACGCGCGCAAAACTTGCTGATGCGAGTCCATTAGATCTATCCTTCGTTGTGACCGTTGACTTTGCTTGGAAAACCGCAGTCATCGTAGCTATTAGTGCACTTCCGCTATACATAATCAAGCTGATTCGGAGTAGAGTCGCACCTGCGGCATCGAGCAAACTACTATAGCCCTTAATGACAATATACCCTTGCTGCATTTGGACTCTCAAGTGGATCGTGAATTGTTTCATGTCAAAAATGCTTGTCGAGGAGAACAACTACTTGTGTGAATAGAGTGAGTAAATGATGAGTGGCTAAAGATGCAGCATCAAAGCGAAAACGAAGCAACGGCATATCATGGTTTACAAGACCGTTAACCAAGCCATTAAGAGTTAGAATGGGGCGGGGGAGAAGCCGTATTGGCCAGAAAGGTGTTCGAAAAGAAAGGACCGTTGGTTGGGTGCCAATCCGGGTTTCCCGGCGCACCCCATAAGTTACCTATGGGGCGAGGATTGCCGAACCCAGGAGGGCCAGGAGGCATGATAGGGCCACCCGGAGGTGCCCCAGAGGCCCACGGCGGTCTGATTGTGTTGTCTCCAATAGCTCCTCGGGGGCTAGCTGGACCCCAGCCGTGACCAACCGTCCCAACGGAGCCGCTACGACGAGTGGGCGCAGAAACCACCTCATCGTCTTCAGCAGCAAGAGCTGATGACCCAAGAACACCTTTAGGACTTGGAGACCGGCGAACAGGTGATCCAGAGCTAGACGTGGAAACTTCAGTTGGCCGTGCAATGGGGGCGATAGGGCGGGTGATTGGTCCTGGGTCAGGAACTGAAGATCTGCGATTGGAACCAGGGGCAAGGGAAGAGGGCGGCGCAAGAGGTGGCAATGGAGTCTTTGGTGGAGGTCCAATCGGAGACGGGACAGAGACTATGGGAGCGATGCCACGAGGGAAAGGACTGTCGAACGGTGGCGGTGGACCACCTAAGCCAAAGTTCCTTGGGATTGCTGAGGGAGCAAGTGGGGAGGTTGGGCTGGGTTGCATGGATGGCCCAGGAGCGAATCCAAACGGAGGGGGAGCGAAGGGTGTTCGAGGGGATAGTGCACTGGCCGGAGGAATGATACCRGGAGGTCCAGGAGGGAACATCGGAGGCTGAGGAGGGAGGTGATGGTGTTGGGACAGCTGTGGCGTGATCGGAGTAGCAGGTTGGGAAGGATGTGCTACAAGAGGTCGACTTTGCTGAGAACGTTGGGAGGTCGACGGCTGGATCTGGCTTGGACCGGCAGCTGGAGTTGAGACCGCAGGAGGCTTGGAGAGGATCTTCTTGTTCGCAGTGCCATTGACGACAGGAGCACGTTGACCGTTGGATGATCCTGAAGCTGTAGCATTGCGAGGGGAGGGGGGAGCGCGCGCCGTCTTGCTTGACGATGCCACGCGTTGTTGTGACTGCTGCTGCTGTGCAAGTCGTTCTTTAGCCTCTCTTTCTGCTTTCTCTTCCCGCTCCTTTCGTTCCTTCTCCTCCTTCTCCTTCTTCTCCTTCTCCATCTGTTCCCGCTTAGCGGCAGCAGCAGCTTTCTCTTGTGCAGCCTTGGCCTCCCGCTCCTCGCGAGCTTTACGCTCCTTCTCTTCCTTTTCCCGCCGTGCCTTCTCCTCCTTCTCCTTTCGCTTCTTCTCTCGTTCGGCTTCGCGCTCCTTCTCATCCGCTAGCCTCTTGCGACGTTCCTCCTCTTTGCGTTGCCTCTCCTCTTCTTTAGCCTTGCGATCTGCTTCGCGCTTCAATCGTTCCTCTTCTTTACGCTTACGTTGATCTTCTTCAAGCGCAAATTGCTTAGCCTTCAAAGCAGCTTCCTCAGCAGCCTTTTCCGCAGCCTTTTGAGCGCGCTCTTCCTCTTTCGCCATCTTCTGCTGCCTAGAGTACATTGACGTCAATGGGTATCATATAATTCGAGCAATGAGTAGACCATACTTCTTCTTGTCCTTCTTTTTCTGGTTTTGCGACTGCTTCTTGGCCTCTTTCTCCTTGGTCTGTTTATCTTCGTCCTCGAGTTCGCGTAGAAGTTGCAATTGTCGTTCCTGGGCAACCTTCTCTCTGTAAGCTTGGAGGACCCGTTGCTCAAACATACGAGCGGCGAAGATAGAAAACATTCTCTTCCCTTCTTCCATCTTCTGTTCCTCTGTCATTATCTATGAAGGAGAAAGACGATGAACGAAAGGGCCGTATAGATAATTGAGAAAAACATACCTCTTCGTCATCTTCCTCGTCATCTTCTTCTTCATCCTCCTCATCGTCATCATCATCTTCCTCGTCCTCTTCCTCATCTTCACTATCCTCCTCGACATTAACAGCGGCTTCTTCCTCCCTCTGCATACGTCGCTCTGCCAGTTGCTCCATCATCTCCAAGAACTTCTGACCATCATTCTTCAGTAGATCATCAGCTACGGTCAATATATTACCTGGGCCTGTAGAAAGAGATCTCCTCAGATGAGAAGTGTTCTACGGGGAATGCGCGGGAAAAGGGGACGAGGCGCGAAAGAGAGAGGACTTGCCAGTGACAGTAAGGCTACTGAATAACCCGTCGCGTCCATTAGCCTTTGGATTTGCTGCCGTACGTCGACCTCTGGAAGCAGGAACCTCCCTCCCTTGTCGACCACTTCTCGGGGGCTTTTCTTCCTCCTCTTCAGGAACTTCCTCCTCCTCCTCCTCTTCCTCCTCCTCGCCTTCTTCTTCCTCTTCATCATACTCCTCTTCTTCATCGTCATAATCATCGCCCTCGTCGTCGTCAAACTCGGATTCCGCTTGCTTGACCGATGGTAATTGTGCCTTGCGACCGTTTACACCATTGGGATGTTTGGCTGTATTGCGAGGTGGCGGATGTGGCGACTTACTATTGGGACCCACAACAGCGCCGTCTTTATCCACTTCGACGCTACCGGGAAAGGGCCCTGGACCAGGCGGTGGAGGGATCGTTCGGCCAGATGAGACATATCGCTGCTGGTAATTCGCGTACTGTTCAAGCTCCTCGTAATAAGCGTCGTACAGTACCTCAAGCTCTTCTTCAATCGCAGTCCTAATGCGCCGAACGGATTGATGAGATAGATGGGATGCCCGAGAGAAAAAGATCCATGAGTTCAGCATAAAAATCGGGTAAAAGATAAATAAAATAAAATGACAGACCGCTTCCGCCCACACACAGCGCAATTGCAACTGTGTTTTTGTTGTTCCTTCATCTTGCGTAGAACGGTGTCCTTTTCGATTTTGACCAGGTTTCGCCGTTCCTCTTCACCAAGACCCAGCCAGAACTCTTTGATTCGTTCCCGCTCCTCAGAGTTGCTCGTGCTCCAGATCTTATTGTTCTTTGATGAAGTATTATTGGAATTGGGCGGCCGAGGTTTCTGTGGCTGAGATGCATTAGACGACGGTGAGGATGGATGATGATGAGGATGATTGTGGGGATATGCATGTGCAGACAGAGGTTGCTTTGACGCCGCTCTTGCG
>JAPEVF010000373.1:0-44038 GCA_029747585.1 Pleurotus djamor | reverse complement strand
ACACAAAGTGAGAAAGGAAAGTAGAGTGATGGKATACAGYAAGAWTGTGAACASGAKAMAGAYSAAGGGACTACGTACTTTKAGAWWNGGACTCGNAAGCGCAGGNGGACNTCGAGCCCSAYCASSCMATGTANTCGTGATGATTCCAANGGCCAAAGACGACTCGGTGAGTTTGAGGGAGCCTTCGGCTGAGAACGCGTCAACGTCTGGTACTATGCGTCCGACAACGACAATGGGGTCCTTGAGAAAGTGATAAGGGATGATACCATGGGATCAGGCGGAAGATAATTACGCTTGTTGAGGCACTTGGATCTCCTAGATCGTCCCAGCCGTAGTAATCCCTGATTGCCGCTGCGAATTCGTCTATCCTGACATCGAGCACTGTGTCGATCATTCATTATTTTATCATTGGCGCGTCGAATGAGGACTACCTTCGCTTCGTTCATATATCTTCTCATACATGTAACGATCTGAGGTGAATATGTGCGGAGTCATTCATATAGATAGGAAGAATCACTTACAAGCACGCTTCGATGTCTTGGGACCTTCAAATGAGACTCTGCTCGGCCCAGCATAGCTGGGATACTTCGGAATGCTCGCTTCAGGCGTCGCAGGTTCAGCTTTGACTACTGGCCTCGTTGGTGTGGATGGTGCACCAGCGCGTGCACGAGCTATCAGGTGCATGCCTGATCCCCTCATCGCTACATTAGCCAACGAAGGTTTCATCATCCCCCGAGTCTTCTGCACTTTCTTTGTTTTCGACGCCTCTTGATCTCTCCTCAGGCTCTGCCGGATGGCGCTGCATGTCTCCATGTTGATCGCGGTAAGTTCAGAGCCTCGTACTCCAGATAAAAAGTTTATTCGTTCAGCTTCGGCTTTGAAAAAGAAATCTTCTGCCGTGAGTCCGAATTTCTGGCAGATGTCTTCGCCTGGACGAACATTGTCATCAACTGTTCCCGATGTAAGAGTGAAGGTGCGTACATTCGCGTAGTATTTTCTCGTCGGACAGGTCGTCGCCAAACCGCGTTTTGAGCTCCTCGCGAAGGGATACTGACATGGTGGAAAGGATGAGAATTTGAGCGACAAAGACTGCCCGATCCGTGACCCAACCTCGACACGCTTGTCACATCATGTGGAGCTCTGTCACGCGTCACGGTACGGCCCCTGTTTACCTTCTCCTGTCGGTGGCGACATGAGAAATCAGGAAAAGGATAAACAGCTTCTCATGGCACGTTCGCTCGTGGATTGAGCTGATATCATCCGTCCAACCAAGTCAGCTTATATAGCAATGGATCTAGGATTGAAAGACGTCCACGTCTTGATTACCGGTATGTAACGCACCGTCTTCAAAGTTCAGATCAAGCACTCGTTAGTGACCGAAGACGTCTAGGTGCAAGCGGCGGGATAGGTTTGCGGCTTCTTAAGCTCAGGAACGACTCTGACTGAGCACTGTGACATAGGCCTTGAAACAACTCAGCTGTATCTCGGTACACTACCGGGCGATACTCTATATCCAAGCTTTCAAGCTAATACTTCTCTTGTCGTACACAGAACTAGGAGCACAGGTAACGGCGCACTACAACACGAATGCATCATCGTTGAAACTATTGCTTGATGCGTACGGACCAACGAGAGTTCGGGCCATCCACGCGGACCTAACAAACGAGGAGAGCGTCCCGGCCCTATTTGCCCCCACCGATGACTTTGGCATAGTCCAGATCGCTGTTATTAACCATGGAATTTGGCCGACGGCCGATGTACCTCTCGCTGCGATGAGTCTCAATCGGTGGAATCAAACCATGAACACGAATCTAACATCCTCGTTCCTTGTTACGCGCGAATACCTGAAGCAACTTGCGAATGCCTCTGCAGAGATCAAAGATCATGCCAGCATCGTGTTTATTGGAAGTACAGCTGGAAAGTTTGGCGAAGAGGGCCACGCGGATTACGCTGTCACGAAGAGCGGTGCGTCTTGCTCGACTTCATCGTCCAAATCACGCTGACACGATTTGACAAGCAATGATGTATGGATTGACCATGTCTCTGAAGAACGAGATTGTCAAGATTGCTCCTAAGGGTAGAGTCAACTGCGTCGCACCTGGGTGGGTCAAAACACCGATGGCTGAAGAAGCACTGAAGGACATCGCTTTCGTTCATCGTGCTCTTGCGACGTAAGTGTCATGCACCTTGTTTTGATTGCGCTGTGATGACAGCTCTGAACCCCAGCACACCATTAAAGAAGGTTGCCGAGGCAAAGGATATTGCCTATCAAATTGCTCTGCTCTCGTCTCAAAAGGTTTCTGGGCATGTTACTGGTCAGGTAGTCATGGTAGAAGGAGGCATGGAAGGGCGGCTGTTGAACTTGCCTGATGATTTCCAATGAGCTCCTGTAAACTTCTGGCCTCAATTGAGGGGTACATTCGGGAGTGCTCGAACGTCCTCTGGACTTTGCTACGTGGTAAACCTTTCACCCTCTTCGGCTGAAGCGCTGATGTACGGCACTTATGTACGTTAAACAATGCTTCCCTTCCGTAAGACCTCCCACATATTTATGGAACACCCCATGATACTTTCCTTGCGAAGACCTAGAGAGCGCATGGAGGAGAGCCTGATGAGACTCCTTGGCCCCATATATATATATCGAAGAAGTTCAATGAAAGGCAAGCACCTGCCAGTCGGTGAGCTTCTCATTAGAATAGTCCACGTCAACTCGTACGTAGAACCTCAGCGCAAGCTTTCGGTGTAACGGCCTCGAGAACCAAGTCGATGTGGTCACTGGTGAATCATACACATGAAGGCCGACGTTACATGATCAATGTATAACATGATAGACCATCATTCAACTTGTGTGTGGGGTATTTACTTGAACCAGTCGCCTTCGAGATTTCGCTGGCATCCCGCATCCGAAGCTGTTGACGTTGATGACGAAGAAGCTCTAACTTTGAAGTGCATATCAGTAGCGCTAGCGGGAAAGAAGCCCCGAGAAACCCTTAGCTACCCTTAGCCAGACAAATGTGTTGGCCGTTTTGGCCACGTGCGACTGGACTTCGGATTCTCGAAGTTCGCATACTTTAACCGTGCATCCATGGCGCAACGGACCCACATCTTTCCTCAGCTCCATCATCATCAACAACGATGAGGAAAACGTCTCGGACAGCGAGAGGCGTATATCTCTTGGCTGCTGCCCTTGCCGCCGCCGCCCAAAGCGACGAGACCTCTGGATCAACGGCATTGGTCGACTTGACCTCTTCGGTGTCGACATCGTTGCCCGTGTCGTCGTCGAGCGCAGCAAGTATCTCAGTCTCAGTCTCAGTCTCAGTCTCATCACCCGTGCTAAGTGTTAGTACTGTCTCCGACGCGTCATCTAGCGTGTCTGCGTCTATGGTGGTCTCTACGACGACTAGTGTTTCGTTGACTCTACCGTCGTCAAGCGTACTCACGACAGCCTCGACGGCTTCGGCAGTACAAAGCACATTTCACCCGTTTCCAGCTCCATCACAGTCTCCAGTTCCGGGGGTCTTTGAGGTTACCGATCCCAATAACCCTCCGCCTGTGAATTCACCCATAATTCCGGATTTCAACCCCAAATGGGCGGAAGCATATGCAAAGGCAAAGGCTCTCGTACGTCGTTTTCTCTTGATACACGCACCACGCCTGCTCAAAGGCGCGTGTCAATTCACTGCGAGTGGTCATGTATCCAGCGAGCTGGAGATGGATGCCCTTCAGATAGATAGGCTCGATTCCAGCCGTTCTGGTAAGTTTTTGGGAAAAGAGAAAATAATGGGGGATATACATTCCGACTCGTATTAATATTTCCCCCCTCCTCTTTGCCCACGCAAACGAGGAACTAGATACCAAGTACGACTGGGATCGAGTCTACCCTTCCCACGTTTTCTGATGCATCATGCTCCGGCCATCCGCAGTGGTTCTCCAGCGTCATCCTCCATTACGCTTTGTCTAGAGACTAATCTGTCCCACACTATCCCCTTAGATTTCGAAATTTTCTCTAGAAGAAAAAGTCAATGTCACCACGGGTGTTGGATGGACCAACGGCCTTTGTGTCGGGAATATTCCTCCCATCCAAGACTGGCCAGGTCTCTGTCTCGAGGATTCACCACTTGGTGTACGTTTTGGTGACTTCTCGACCGCGTTTCCTGCTGCCATCAATGCCGCGGCGACTTTCAACCGACGACTTATTCGGCAGCGCGGTTTATTCATGGGACAAGAACATGTCGGCAAGGGCGTTCATATTGCCCTCGGACCAATGATGAACCTCGGCCGAGTAGCCCAGGGGGGTAGAAACTGGGAAGGATTTGGTGGTGATCCCTTCCTCGCTGGAGAGGCCGCGTACGAGACCATCCTTGGCATGCAAGCTGGGGGAGTTCAAGCTTGCGCGAAGCATTACATCAATAATGAGCAAGAACACAAACGAACTACATCGACTTCAGATGTCGACGATCGGACACAACATGAGATATACGCACATCCCTTTTTAAGGAGTGCCATGGCCGGCGTCGCCAGCGTAATGTGCTCTTACAGTGAGTTGGGCGCCTTACATCAAGTCTATGACCGCTAACTCCCATGCCCTGTAGATCAAATCAACGGAACCTATGCCTGTGAGAACGACAAGATGTTGAACGATGTTCTTAAGCGCGAAATCGGCTTTCAAGGATGTACGTTTAGTAACATCATTCCCAGTGCTTCTGATCTAACTAAATACATGTCATGCTGTAGTCGTTATGTCCGACTGGCAAGCGACACACTCCACGCTCTCGGCGGTCGCTGGCCTTGATGTGGGTGTCTTCTCCCGTCTTGATGATCTTACGTTACATTCTCCGTATTCTAGATGACCATGCCAGGTGACGTTACATTCAACTCCGGCGATTCTTACTTTGGGGGAAACTTGACGGCGTTCGTGAGAGATGGGAGGATTCCAGAGTCCCGTGTGGATGACATGGTGAGCTAAGTTCGTATCGCGTCCTGAGAGGAAGCTGATTTCAAACCTTAGGCCACGCGTATCATCGCTGGATGGTACCTTCTCCACCAAGATAACCCCAAGTTCCCCACCACCAACTTTGACGCCTTCAGACCGGACAATGCGCAAGCTAATTTCCATGTCGACGTTCAGGCTGACCATGGTGACCTTGTCCGCGAGATGGGTGCTGCCAGTACCGTTTTGTTGAAGAATAAGGGTGGCGTTTTGCCGTTGAAGAAGCCTAGAAGTATTTTCCTTGCAGGAAGTGATGCAGGTCCAGGACGAATCGGTCCCAATCATTTCGCAGATCAAGGAGGAGTTGATGGCGTCTTGGCGATGGGTTGGGGTTCTGGGTGAGTAGGAGCAGCATGATAAACTGAACGCTCGTTTCCTGACGTTCGTGTCTTTTTCAGCACGGCTAATTTCACCTATCTTATCTCGGTGCGTGGATCGTGTAACCCCCCCNACCGCTGTTCTTGACTCGTCCTTTAGCCTTACGAAGCTATCCAAGCTCAAGCACGCAAGGACCACACTTCACTCTCGTGGTCTTTCGATGACTTCAACTTACCTCGCGCGGGTAACATGGCTATTGGTCGCAGTGTCGCCATGGTCTTTGTCAACTCAGATTCTGGAGAAGAGTACATCACCGTTGACGGCAATGAAGGCGACAGGAAGAACCTGACGGCGTGGCATAGTGGTGATAGCTTGATCAACGCTGTCGCTGCGCAGAATAACAACACTATTGTTGTTGTTCATAGCGTTGGTCCAATTATCCTTGAGCCTTGGATTGACCATCCGAACGTAACGGCTGTGAGTCCGCCATCTCATTTTGACCTTGACAGGGTGCTGATGAAACATCGTGTCAGGTTCTTTGGGCTGGATTACCTGGTACCGAAGCTGGTAACGCTTTGGTTGACGTTCTCTACGGGTCCTGGAACCCGTCAGGAAGATTACCATATACCATCGCCAAAAGTCCAGCCGACTATTCTGCTCAACTCATCCTCGGTGGTTCGCAGATCCTGCCTATCCCATATTCCGAGGGTCTGGAGATCGATTATAGACACTTCGACGCCCACAACATCACACCTCGCTTTGAGTTCGGCTTTGGGTTGAGTTACACCAAATTCGAGTATAGTAACTTGCACGTTACGAAGATTGATGGGAAAGGAGGTGCTCTCGAAGCTGCGTGGGCCGCAGGGAAAGCCAGTCCCCATGCTCAAGGATCTTCTACTGCCCTGTGGTTGCATCGCCCAGCGTTCAAGGTGACATTTGATGTCAAGAATGTCGGTAAAGTCTTCGGAGGAGATGTGAGTTCCTCTTGCTGTCTATCTTATTTTGATTCTCTCTTATGCGTGTGTGGTAGATCCCTCAACTATATGTCAACATGCCCGCATCAGCTGGAGAGCCGCCTTCGCTACTCAGGGGATTCAACAACGTGGAAGTTTCCCCTGGTCAGGCCAAGCAAGTCACTATCAATCTGTCTAGGTATGACTTGTCCATCTGGGACACTGTGGCCCAAGGTTGGCGCAAACCTGCGGGTACTATTGGCTTCTTCGTCGGCGCTAGCAGCAAAGATGTTAGGCTGCGAGGGAAGATTCCTCTTTAAACATTTGCGGATGTTCTACTGGGGAAGAATATAAAAGCGAGAGGACGATGAACTTTCTTGGACTGTGACTCTTGCATTTGTACTGACGCTGTCGTTGTTATCTGTTTTGCTGTATTGAGCACTTTCGTTTGTACTGTGTCTGATGGCTACCACGATCTCTTGGACTCCCATATTCAACTTGCTATCTCATATCTACCTACCTGCCTCCGGGACGGTAAATCGGTTCAGCAGTTGTGGCCCGTGGCCCGGTCGGTCCTCTCTTCAACGTCATCAAAGCGGAGGAACGGAAGCGAAGGTTTCGTTCTCTTCTTTTGTGCTTCTAGTGATGACTTGTGACTGACAATCATGCGCTTGTGGGTTTCGTTGCAGTAACTCGTTCGTTGTCTGGCATGATGATATGCGGACAAGGTCATTCCATCCATGTGGTATACCGGCCTGTATTCCTTGGGATCGAAACTTGAGGGTCATGCGCCTACTTCGTGCTGACCGAACTACCAACTTCCTTGGGTTCTGGTTTCGGCTGGAAAGTCACAGCACTCTTTGAATCGGAAGGCTCGCCGACTTAAAGAGGCTCGAAACATTTTAGAGAAGACAAAGGTAAAGATTCCCTCAACCTATACTCGAGATGATACCTCTGCCTCTGCGACTTCTTGGGCTGCTCTACGTTGTGTTGCTCGTTACACCTACCTCCAGTTCCGAGTCTTCGAAAAGTCTCGGTATACGTAGCACATTTACCAGCACGACGCAACTTCCCGCTTCTTCTCAGACCGTAGTGGAAACCAATGCGTCCCTTCCAGTTCCCAGTCAGATTGATGTCGCGTCTGGGTCGACATCCCTCGGAAAAACCTCCGCGTCCATCGCCACGACAGTATCCAGTTCGAGTCGTATTGCAGCCTCTCCGAGTCAACCTCAGTCCAGTGATGGTGTTCATCCCACCTCCAATGGACCTGCGTCATTTCAATCCTCTATCCCTGGACTGTTTCCCGGAACCAACCCTAACAAACCGCCTCCCGTAGGAGAGAGTGGTACGGTCATACCTAATTTTGATACGGCGTGGAAAGTGGCCTATTCCAAAGCGAAGTCGAAGGTAAGACCTGTGATATATTCGCTTTACTTTGTGCATCTCGACCATCGTTCTGACTCTGCGTGCAGGTCGAAAAATTAGGGCTCGATGAGTTGGTTTCCATCACGACTGGTCTTGCGAGTACTGGACGTTCAGGGCGTTGTGTTGGGAATATCCCCGCGATAGAGGGTGATGGTGGTTGGCCAGGACTATGCTTGCAGGTTTGTAGCATAAACCACCTCGCCCTTGCCGAGCTTCATGTTTTTTTTGGAACAGGATTCGCCCCTAGGAGTCCGTCTAGCCGATTTTGTGACAGCCTTTCCCTCGGGAATCAATACAGCGGCAACGTAAGGATATGTCGACCGCTTTATTGGGTCCTCTCTAAGTTTTGGCATCTTTTAGGTTCAATCGCAACTTCATGCGAACGCGAGGGCTGTTTATGGGCCTTGAACATGTTGGGAAAGGCGTCAATGTTGCCCTTGGACCCATGATGAATCTTGGACGAGTCGCTGAAGGAGGAAGAAATTTCGAGGGATTCGGTGCTGATCCCTTCTTAGCTGCTGAAGGCAAGCTTTACATCGGTCATTACAGTTCACACATACCTAACTGGACATGTACCACGGATAGCTTCCTACGAGACCATCTTAGGTATGCAACAAGGGGGTGTCCAAGCCTGTGCCAAACATTTTATCGACAAGTGAGGTTACTCTCTCATACTCGGATTGTTAAATGATAAATATGGAGGATCATCTTAGCGAGCAAGAAACGGCACGTACGACCTCGTCATCCAATGTTGATGATCGCACGCAACACGAAGTTTATGCCCTGCCGTTCATTCGAAGTGTGATGGCCGGAGTTGCTAGCGTGATGTGCAGCTACAGTAAGCTAGCTTTCCAACCCAATCTGACACACACTCATCCAAAAGCTATCACAAGACAAAATTAATGGAACATATGCCTGTGAGAATGACGAAACTCTCAATGGTTTGCTCAAGCAGGAGCTTGGGTTTCGGGGATGTGCGCTTCCTTGCTTTGATTTCCTCTAGTTCCGGTCTTGACTCGATTTCGGACTAGATGTCATGTCTGACTGGGGTGGAACTCATTCAACACTCTCTGCGGTTGCTGGTTTGGACGTCAGCTCCACGCATTCTTTTCGTGTCCCTTCAATACTCAACCTCTGTTTGCTTAGATGACTATGCCCGGAAATGTGGACCGTGGTATAGGGTCCTATTTTGGAGGAAATCTCACGACGTATGTTCAGAATGGAACCATTCCCCGAACCCGACTTGAGGACATGGCGGTTAGCCCCTCGTAGTCTCCTACATTCCCCCTAACTCACCCTAATTCTGCGCAAGACCAGGATTTTGGCCGGATGGTACCTACTGAACCAAGACTCGCCCGAGTTTCCTGCAGTCAATTTCAATGGAAACAACCCAGCCGACGAAATGACCAATGAACATGTCGATGTTCAAGACGATCATCATACCGTTGTTAGAGACATCGGAGCAGCGAGCATTGTTTTGTTGAAGAATATCAATAATACGCTACCTCTCCAAAAGCCACGTAGTATCCTACTTGCAGGTAGTGATGCTGGACCAGGACGTATCGGACCCAACGAGTTTAGGGATCAAAACGGCGATGATGGAATCTTAGCGATGGGGTGGGGCTCAGGGTAAGTCCTTGATCACCCCTGACCCTTACTTACCTCTTCGCTGACGCGAGATGAATTCGCTTAGCACAGCGAACTTCACATACTTGATTTCTGTATGTCTCTTTCTTCGCGGCTTGACCCCTCCTTAACGGATAGCTTTCTCCCCTTTAACAGCCACTGGAAGCCATCCAAGCTCGAGCTCGGGCGGACAGGACTTCGATTTCTTGGATTCTAGATGACTTTAACCTTGCACGGGCGGGAAATATGGCCATCGGACGTTCTGTAGCAATGGTATTCGTCAATGCAGATTCAGGTGAAGGGAGTGATCGAGCTAATCTCACTACATGGCATGGCGGAGAGGCTCTTATCGCTGCGGTTGCAGCCCAAAACAAGAATACGGTTGTTGTTGTCCATAGCGTTGGCCCAGTGCTTGTTGAGTCATGGATAGATCATCCGAACGTCACTGCTGTGAGTTGAGAATAATGTTGTGGTTGGGTCGTTCTAATCATACCCCACCAGGTCTTATGGGCTGGCGTTTCTGGCACGGAGACTGGAAATGCACTCACTGATGTCCTTTACGGGCGTGTAAACCCATCGGGTCGCCTACCATATACGATTGCCAAGCGTCTGGAAGACTATCCTGCTCAAGTAGTCCGAGGAGATAGATCTGAACGTACCTTATACCGACGGGTGAGTCTACCGTTCTTCTGCATTGGCCCCCTCTCAGGTCGGCTTTCAGGTTATTCATTGACTATCGTGGATTTGATGCGGTATGGCCTTCGATTTCCTCTTGTGGTGCACGTGAATGAGACTATACGTTCCAGCGCAACCTCACACCACGCTTCGAGTTCGGATTTGGACTCAGTTACACGTCCTTCGCGTATTCGAATCTGAAGATTTCGAAGGTTACCCTGGATAATGACGTAGGAGCTAGCAATTGGGATGCGGGCCACCCCAGTCCTACTGGGTTCGGGTCTTCCACTGCATTGTGGTAAGAGGGGACAATGGGCCAAACGGCAATTCCCAGTGTGATAACCTTTTTTNAGGTTGCATCGCCCTGCTTTCAAAGTCAGTTTTGACTTGCACAATGTGGGTCCTGTTTCTGGAACGGAGGTATGTCACCGAGTGGCCACTTTCCTCTGTCCACACTTAGTGTCCGTCCTAGATTCCTCAGTTGTATATCGCGTTTCCAGAGTCGGCGCGAGAACCGCCGTCCATTCTCAGAGGGTTCGATAGTGTCCATTTAGGGCCTGGGCAACGACGGACGGTGACGATAACGCTTTCGAGACACTCGTTATCGATATGGGATACCGTCGCCCAAGGGTGGCGCAAGCCAGACGGCAACATGGGAGTCATGGTCGGTACCAGTAGCCGTGATGTGAAATTGCGCGGCAAGATTCCTGCTAAATAGTTATCAGGCACTTTCACATTTTGAGCCTCTTATGATCAGTATGATTCCCCGACCATTGCGTCATACGAACAATGCTAGAGGAACATTTCTCGTATTGGGCCACTTGAACCTCCTCGTTGCTATATCGATGTCAGATCGATGCACAAGCTAGGTAATTCGGCCCTGCTGCGATAGATCGTAGTGGCAAGGCCACTGATCGACTTTTGGAGCGACGAACAAAGGAAGCAAGTCGGTCGGTGGACCTTGTCATTGTCCACAACCCCTCACAGGAATCATTGTCCACAACTCAAGAGTGGCCATGCCACCCGAAGATTTGCTTAAATAGCGGTCCTCAAATACAAATTTAACCCCACCCCCCAGCTTCGCAGCGTTCAGCAGCATTCGACACTTCTCAACAACAACTTCTACAACGCAACAACTCAGAATATGTCTGAATATCTTCCCAATCTCGGCCGCCCCGCAGGCATGATCGGCCCTGTAGGCCTCTGGAAGCCCTTCGACAAGGAAGGAATGCTCGACATCAACCTCTTCGTTGTACGCAGCCGTACCCTTCGCACCTACCATCCCACATCGAGGGACCAACACTGGTCCATCACCTGGACGCTCGGAAAGTCCGAGACTGGCCATATCGCGCAGCGTCGTATTCACATTGTCCGGGAGGGACAACATCCCCACTTGACGAACTGGGGCCCTATCACCATGGCTGTCGGAAAAGCCACCTTGGAAGAGGGCGTGTCCATCCTCATCAGTCGCATCGACTTCGAGGACCGCAAGACCATCGAAGAGATCGCGAAGAGTACGCCCGTTCGTAAGCCCGATGGAGATTGGAACTGTCAGGATTGGTTGGAAACTGTCCTGATGGAGGCTGTTCGAAGAGGTTTACTGCCCTACGACGGAGTGCAAGCAGCATTGAGGCGCGCTCGCGAAGTCCAGCCCATTCCTTTCCGTGGATAAGCGGGGTCGATTGTGGATAGTATGAGCAACATGGACTTGGACATTCGCATTCTGTAACACTACTGTTTTTTCCCCGTTGATTTACAAACCTTCTTATGGACTTTCCAATGGTCTGTTTGACAAATTGTATCGCAGTACCTATGTAGTTGGCATCAACAAATGACCAGAACATTTATTATGATAACGAAACGTACCATTCCATAGAACAGCCACCACATTTCCTCAGCACCGCTGAAACGCTCCCACATGAAGAACACTGATACAGGCCATTGCCCCTGTCGATTTTGGGAATGTCAATCGCAATCTCACCAGTCCCTAGCCAAGTGGAAATGACACTGTCACGATCGGGCACTGGGTACTTCGCTGCATCTTTGGATATTGCGGAGATCACAGACCTCCACTTGACAGTGGATCCAGCATACTTCTCAGTTAATAGTTCCCTGACATAGCTTATCCGGGTCTTGGAAGTATTGGAACCAGACCACATTGAAGAAAATTGGCGAGCAGTTTCGAGCCTACTCAGAGCAGATTTTATCTGAACGTGGAAGTAAGCAAATACGTATAGGGCGTTAGGCAGGGGACTGACCTTAACATCATTGAGTCTGCTATCCATATCCGGGCCTTCGATGAGTATAAGGCACACGATGTACGAGTCTAGTAACGTGGACATCCGTCGATGGTCGGGCGGGGCTTCTTGGATGAACATTTCCGAGTGCTGAAGGGCGACCAAGAAGAAGGTGATAGCAAGATCGCGCTTTCCTACCGCCTCGACGAAGCGCATCAGAGCCAAACCCATGTGTAGTGCATAATAAACGACGTCGGTCAGGAACTGGTATCGTAGATATGGCGTGGAGACCGAGGATTTGAGTCCTTCGAGACACGCCTTGAGACATGTAACATTGTCATCGACTTGGCGAGCACGTGTTGCGATGACCCAGTGGAACCAAGCCTCACTGGGATTACGCTGGAGAGCGCGCTCAGCGAAAGCCGCAGCTTCCTCTGAGCGATCCATCAGTAAGAGGTACTGTGATTCAAGGATATCTGGAGTCCGTTGGTCAGCCGCGTAGCGTCGATCCTTTCGTATATTCGTAGCGCAGTGCTGCATTGCCTCGGTCAGTGACCGAAAGGGGAGATGGCCTTTCGAAAGGAATGCCTCCACCAGCACCTTCTGCATCAACTCATCGATCCACTCATAGGTCATGACATGGTCACGAAGCTTAATACTGAGCTTGTAAAGGTCCCTGTCTTCAGCGAATTGATGGAAGAAGGAAAGGCAATGAGCGCAGCCTCGATCAAGGATAGGAAGATCGCAGTTTTCAAAACCATAGGCATCCATGATGGTTCGGAGATGGGGGTGAGAGCCCTGTATGATGGAAAGCACAGACTGCGACGCGTTCATTAAGTCGACCTCTTCTCTTTCATCCTGTAGACCTGCCTTGGCCGTACAAAGGAGTATGAGCAAACTTCGGCTACGGAGGTCCCACTGACGGAGGCGCATGGCGGCGATAGTGAAGGAGATGAACCCAGGATGTTCGAGAAACGAGCCTGCGAAGAAATCGGCTAAGGTGATGCAAAGTTCGAGGGTGGGCCCGAAGAAACCAACATCCTTGAAGGGGCGACGGTAATGTTTGACAATAGCATCTAGTAAAGGCTTGATATTGAGTATCCTCATGAGAAGAGGATCAGGCCCGTCGTCTTTGGCAAGAGCGGATGGAGCCGTGTCGCATATGATGAGTATGCAAGTTTCAATGAAGTCATGTTCATTGGGGTGCTTGCTCATTAATTGCATCAAAACGGGACTCAACCGCGCGATTTCGGTGCATATATTGTCACCTCGTGGTCGTGCAACAGCCAACAGGGCGTCCAACGCTGAGTGTCGCAAGGGCTGAACAGTATTAAGAAGTGGAAGAATTTGCTTGACGATGCCTGCTACAGGTTTTTCAGATGAACTGAAGGTAAATTGGAAAAAGTTACCTCGTTCGAAGAGTTTATCCCGTAAACTCACATCGACGCACATAAGTCGAAAAACGACCATGATGCCCTCAAGGAGAAGGATATCATTAGAGCACTTGGTGTACACTTCGTGGAGGCGGTGATAGACCATGTCAAAGTTTTCATGGACTTTCTTTAGACCAACACGACTCTGCAGATCTGTGAAATTGACAGGTAATTGAGGGATGGAGACGTGTCATACTTAACCCACGAACTTGATATGCCGAATGCTCGTTGAAGCATAGTCAGAGCCAAATCCTGATCACCAAACAGCAAGGCTACACGGTATTGACAAAGATAGTCGTCCGTAGAGCCCGGGGCCGGGAAAGTTCTATCGTTGAGATCAACCATGTTTAGAGCAGTGTCTTGAAAATAAGGAAGCAAGAGCTTACGCCTCATGGCCTGGTTCATCATTACAGAAGACGTAAACTGTTTACCAGTGCCACTACCTCGCCCACGACTCAGATGGGTTGGCGTCAAAGAACTAAAAGCTGACAAAAGTTTTCAAACGCATCGTCGAAAGAGCCTCTTCCACGTAGCAAGTTCATTTTATCCCTCAGGGTAGGTGAGATATCATCACCTTTAGCTAGCTAGCCCTCGAATTAAACATGACGCGGACGACCAAATCAAAGGTTGAACCGGGCAAAAGCTGCTACTTTCAGTATCAGACATTGCAGCTGAATAAGTTGTCAAGCTAGCAGCAGTCAGATGCAAACTCTGGCGTAGTCGTACATGGAGATACGAACAACAAAACACGGCCTATTGATGGCCATTTAAAACATCACGAGAAATCTTCTCCGACACCTCCCACAGCTGTTTGGCGAGTTCGGCACTTTGACCATCCTTCGAAGGGGGCGACAACCTTCCAACCGATGCGATATAGCCACCGCCAAACTTGGTCGCGTCTCTTCGAACCTCTGGGGACGTAGCAGCATGCAATGCCGACAATGCTCCATCCAAAGGCGATTTCGCCAGTTTAGACACAAGAAACTTCAAAAGGGGGCCAACGAAACGAAACGAGGCCATGTCTTCCAAGACGGTTTCGGTTGCGACGCCACCGGGATTGACGGAGATAGCTAGAGCAGACGAAGATGCGGAGGTAAATTCGTCCTGAAGTTGTTTCGCATAAAGGATATTGGCAAGTTTTGATCGTGCTAATTTGTGAGGATTGAGATCAACTTCTATGGAGAAGTTCAACAACGATGGGTATCTCACCATAGCGAGCGTAACATGCTATGAGTTTGTCTTGGGAAGCAGGAGGAGCGAGGGGATCATTGACTTCATCCTGTGACGCAAACTTCCCCCCAACGGGGGCCCTGGGGTGAATCTCAGAAGATACCTGGGAGAAAGCTGTGAGGAGAGGACGCGGATGCACGGGAGAAACTTACAATGATCACTCTGACGTCGCTCGCAGGCTTCTGCGCTGACGTGAGTAAGAGAGGGTAGAGAACCTTGGTAAAAACGAAAGGCGCAAAGTGGCTTCGGAGGTACATTGTTCAGACCCTTATACATAGAGGCGAGGATATGAACACTTACTTGATAGCCATCGAGTCCTCTATTCCGTCGCTTGTCTGTCCATATGGATGGCTCATTCTGGTTTTTTTTTGTGAACTCCCCATCGCACCATAGAATTAGATAATTCCGCGGGCTTACATTCCAGCATTGTGAACTAGGTCACGTCATTAAGTAGCTAGTTTGCTTCCATGTAAAGCGGCTTCACTCACCTAAAATATCGAGCTTGCCTTCAAGAGACAAGAACCGATTCGCAGAGTCTTGCGCGGATTTCAGTGTGGACAAGTCAAGTCGAAGGAAAACCACTCGGCTATCCTGCTTGATACTGGGGCTCTCCGCTTCCAATTGGCCAATAGCCTCGTTCGCAGATCCTTCCGAGCGCGCAGCCATGTAAACCTTGGCACCGTGGTTGGCTAGCTGCTGGACTATATGGTAGCCCATGCCTCGACTGTTTCATTGTGGCTCAGTTACCCTACTAGTGATAGATAAAACCAACGGAGTACTGACTTTCCACCAGTAACGAGAGCAACCTTACCCGAGAGGTCTGGGATGTCGTTTATGGGGTCAAATTTCATCATTTTGAGTCGGGTGGTTGAGGTGAGGCAGATAAGTTAGATGTCGGGTGTATTGAAACACACATCCATGAGCAACGCGTAGGATTTATAGGAAATGGCCATGGGTGGGCGTTGTTGAAACTGGTAGCTTGCTAAGCCGATGGTAGGCGCTTGTTTGTGAATTTCCCGAGTCGACCGGTGATCGATTTTCTCCACTTACGCCGAACATCTACGTTTACACGGAACTAAAACTAAACACTGAGCTCAACCTTTCTTCCCTTATTGATCGCATCCTGTAACTCCTCGCCCGAAAGCGCAGGCTCTACCCAATCCTTCAAGAACTTATCGACCTGTTGGGGAGCTCGTCCCACGAAACTTGACGGTTCGAGTAATTCGGCCAACTGGTCCTTGATAGGGTCAAAGTAGGGGTCGGCTTTGACACGTTCAATGAGATCGTTCTCGAGACCGAGTTGCTTGACTTGATGGGCAGCTTCATGGGACAGTACCTGGACAGCGAAGGTGAGCTATTATCATCACGGGCTTTTGGTGCATACTCTAATTTTCTCATGTGCTTCCTGACGATCTCCTCCTTTCTTCACGATAGCCATGATGATGTTCTCGGTAGCCATGAAAGGTAATTCTTGGGAGATTCTTCGCGCGATGACCTTTGGGTAGACGACGAGGCCTTCAGAGATATTCTGCAGAGTAGAAAGCACGATGTCGGCTGTTAGGTATGCTTCTGGGATGGTAATGCGCCGGTTCGCGCTGAAGAGATATAAGTAAGCTACGGAAGACACCATGGCTGAAACCTGTTACCTGTCGTCGAGCGTGCGTTCGAACCATTGCACACTCGAAGTCATAAGAGCGTTCTGCTGGAGAACCATCAAATGACGCGAAAGACTGCAAACGCGCTCGGAGCGCATTGGGTTCCGCTTATACGCCATAGCAGAGGAACCGATCTGAGTAGATTCAAACGGCTCTTCGATTTCCTGGATCACAGATTAGAAACCGCATAGAGGGAAATGAGGATCATCTGCCCTGACCTTCAGGTTGGCGAGTAATCGAATATCTGTGGCAATTTTGTGGGCAGTTGCACCGAGAGATGCCAGGGGTGCCAGGACGTCAACGTCGATCTTACGAGAGTAGGTCTGAGAAGTGACCGGGTAAGAGTATTCGAAACCGGAGAGCTTGGTAACAAGTCTGTCAAGATCTTCGACCTGTTTCGAGTCAGTTTCTTTTCCATAGTGGTGCTATATTGAACGCCACCTTGTCGTGATCACCGTCGAAAAGTGCAAGGAAACTAGCTTGCGTCCCAGTAGTTCCTTTCACCCCACGGAAGCCAATATCCTGCCTCGCGCGTTGAAGATTACGCAGGTCCCAAAGGAGTTCCTATCAGATAGCTAAGCAGAGATTCCCAACGGTACGAGTAAGAGCGCACCTGGATCCAAAGGGTTGCTCTCTTCCCAACGGTGGTAAGTTGAGCGGGTTGGAAGTGGGTAAATCCTAGCGTTGGCAAGTCTTTGTACTGCTCCGCGAACGACGAGAGTCTTGATATCAAAACCCCCAGAGATCGGATAAGGTAGGTCAGACCGGTGCGTAGGAAAATCAAGTCCGCATTGCTAGAGGTAGTTTGAGCAAACATAAAAGAATGAATAGGGCTTCGTCATACTCAGTTACGTAGCAGGATGTAGCACCTAGACTTGAGTAATTTAGATCAGCGAGACGCGTCACATCTGCGAGATGCGAATGGCGTTACTGGATGATCCCGGCTGCTGCAGGGGCAACTTGGCCAAATGTATGGACATGGGCCATTACATCGTGACGTCGCTTCTTCTCCTCCTGTGCAGCAGTAGCGAATTGCTCTGGCGTAAGATCCTACAGTGTTATAAAAGGAATGAAAATCGATGTAAACCGGAAGGGGGGGGTTCTCACCAGATTGGCTTTCATTTGCTCGATTGCTTCATCCGAAATCGGGAGACCCAATTCCTTCTCAGCAATAGCTAGGTTTAACCAGAGCTTCCGCCAGGTATGAAACCGTGTCTATATGATTTGGTGAGGGGGGAAGGTAGATCAAAGGTTTTCTAGTTCATACGGCGGAGGAAAACAGCTCAGCCATTTCTTTGCTGGCATAGCGACTGTTTAAGTTGGTAAGGCGTCATTGATTATTTCCCTGTTGACTAGCTTGCCTAGAAAGAGGCGTTTGATATGTGTTAAACGCGTCCATAGTCGCACGAAAGTGGGGTCGAGATTAGGAGCAAAAATGTATGATGTTGATTATCTTTGGCGCTAATATTCTTCAAGCGCCTAAAATAACCAAGCGCCCAAGAAACTTACTTCCAAAATCAGTCCAAAATCCCCCTGGAACCATGTTTCACGAGAATAAAAGCACAACAGCACCTCGGGCGCTTTGAGCCGAGCCCTTTCCCTTAAAAGGCATTGCAGGCTCAAGTGACCGAAACCAGCGTCTTTTTTGCGTCTTTTCATTGCTCCATTGCCTCTCCACAGGGTAAGAACAAGTAAAAGACTGGCTTGAAGACTTGCATTCCAAATGAATCTTTAAGCACCAATGAAGATGGAGCACTCGAGATTAGTCCCATCAATGGAATCATACTTGACCTCAATATTCCTCCCACTCGGAACTTTGAACTCGCCTAACTGCTTCTCCCTGACACTAGCGCGTTTTCCGGATGTGTAATAGTCCTTGTGGAGGACGGTAGCAGTACTGTTGGATGTGAGACCCGTGGTGACGTCTACCCAGTGCTTGTAGTTGTGAACACCAAGGGCAACGGTGAAGTACTCATTCTTGTCATTGAAACGGAGGATACCCGAGGTACCGCTTCCGCCCATCTTCAAGACTTGTTTACCTCCGACATCCGTCCAAGTTCCACCATTTGCATAGTTCCAAACAGTTCTTTCGACGATCTGGAACCAAGCACTAGGGTCGGCTTGGTAAACTCGAGCGGTAATCTGGTAAGGCGTCGGCCTAGTGAAGCATTAAGCTCGCAGCGAGGAATCGTTTGGCATTAAGACAAACATGACTTGGCGGTTTGAGCGACAATATCTGATCGGTATTATGAGTGAATATGACAGGTATCGACACACTATGTGTCATCAGGCTACAGAAGCACCTACCAGGAACCACAGAGACTGAGAGGGCCTGGGGCTGTTTAAGCAAAGACAATCTGTCTTTTAAGTCCTCGTTTCGTTCAGCCTATCCCGAAAAGGTCTCGTGAGAAGTGGACCGATTCCATACTCTTGACAGTTTTTCCCTAGAAGTATTGGGCAAAGAATCATCGGGGGTAGGCTCTATTTCCAGCATCTGTGACAAGAGGATGATGGTCGATCCTTTTTAATGTACATCGAGGGGAGTCGGGGGCCGCGACGTGGATTTTATGCCGTACGGAGAAGAAAAAANCTTCCCTGCCGCCTGCTCTTTGGACGATAGAAGGAGGGCCAATGATCTAACCGCCGCTCCTGTCGCTTCTGCCCAAGTCAGTCGGACGGAGAAGCTGTGATTGGTAGCGGCGCGGACAGCGGGCATTTAAAGTTGTCGTAGCATCGCACTACAAATATGAGCTCCGAAGAACTTCTAAGGTCCGCGAAGGCGGCCTTCTTACTTTCGCCCTCTACTTACATCATGTTTCTTCCTAGTGTTCCAGTGGTGCGGTCCAGATTTCAACCAATTTGCTACACTTATAGATCAAGGATAAGGTGCACAAGAAACTACGCAGGCTTCTAGGACGTATCTAGAGGAAACCACCGGAAATCCAGGTATTGACCCATCTCTCAACGCCGGCTTGATCAATGGCGATCATATTGCGTAGAAACGTAGATGACGATTTCCGAGTATAAAGGGTGTCGAGGCTGGGTAGACCCAATGCTTCACCACTCCCCGTGGAGCTGCTTATCTTCACGAAGCGAAAGAATCGGAGGAGCCTCAATGCAGGGATCGCATGAAGATCACTGCCGTCGACTTCGCCTTGTGCTCGGGATTCAAGCGCGTCTAACCACTCAGGATATGGGACCAGTGGAACGCCAAGCTTCCCCGCTAGTGTTTGAGAGACAAGCGATGCCGAAACTGGGCGTGGATGAACAAGGTGAAAGACTTGTCCCGTTTCGGATGGCGAAGTAGCCAATTCAAGCAAGACCTGTGAGGCCGACTGAAGCGGTATCCAGCTCATGATCTATTACGGCATCGATTTACCTGTCAGCCCGCGTAGCAGCCATCAACAAAGGCAGAAACCCACCTTGTCCTGGCCGAAATTTGGGAAGCAGTTGAGTGCTCGCGACGATTTGACGATGGAAGGCAACCAATCAGACTTCCTCCAGTAGCCATTCGCTCCGCCACTAATTTGGCCAACTCGGACGACTGCCACTGACAAGGACGTTGCAGCGGCCGCATTGAGCAAGATGGACTCGGCTACCCATTTGGACTGACTGTAGCCTGTGCCTTCCGCCAGAGCCGGTGATACTGGGGCTTCCAGCACACTTGAGCCTCCTTGATGACCTATCCACAATTAAGCGTCTGTGTTCGTGCGGTTTGAATGAAGTATCACCCACGAGATAAAACTCCAATACTGCTAACAAATGTAATTTTCGGCGGTGAATGCAGCGAAGAGGACAACGCCACGTCTATCAAATTTCTGACCGCTTTAACGCTGGGCTCAAAAGATTGTAGAGACAGGTTGAAGTCAACCGGCCAGGCTGAGAGTTGAATTGAGTAATTTAGACTCATGCAGGTGCGGTACGGGCGTACCGTTGAGTATGATATGAGTAACAGACGCTCGGATCTGGGAATACTAAGTGGATGCCAAAACGTTGAGCTCATCGATGCGAACGTACCTCTTCGCCCAGTACGGACGTCAAGCCCGCATTAGCATCTGCCATGTCTGCCTCGACAAGAACCAACCGCGACGAGCTCATCACGTCACTTGGGTCCAGCCCGATGGTCTTCAACGCGGTCGTCTGCCGCTCAACGAGCGTTGAAGTACCCCGCCCAGGACGATTTAGAGCAAACACTTTGGATGTACTCGAGGCCTTGAGGATATCAGCGAGAAGGCTGGCACCTAGAGAACCTGTTGTCCCCGTGACCAAGAATACTTCGCCGACGCCACTCGTGGACGTTTCAGCAGAGCTTTGGGTGCGCCGAGCAGGAAAATTTGCGCTGTACGTCTCGACCATATCTTTCATGTTCTGCGCGGCCAACTCCAAATCGTCTTCGTCTAAGGCCCCACTATTAGCTCGAGACACGAAGCGAACGGCAAAGGTGCTGAGCTTTGAGATAGTGGGATATTGGTAGACGAGGTTCTCCGGAATAGCATTTGTGTTTAACTTGGTACTATCGCGGATCGCTCGCGAAAGGGTGTTTCGAATCCAGGTAGCTTGAAGACTGATCGGATGTGTGTCAGATTCATGGAGACGGGAGGGATGGGTGGACGAGGCACCTGTCACAACCGTGTTGAAAGAGGTCTTGATCGTCTAATAGGTCAGCGTTCATAACTTTTTGAGCGACTCTTGCTACGAAATCGCGGACTTCATTTCCTTTCCACACTGATGGAGGCACCACCTCGAGCTGCGAAGTTTCTTCTACTGACTGGTAAAGGGCTTCGATTTCCGCTGTATACTTGGAAAGGACGCTTTGTCGGCGCGGCGTGTTCTTGGCAGTATAGTCGAACGGCTTGCTGGCCGAAGCGACTAAAATCATCTAGGAAAATTGTGAGGCAAAAGAATGATACGTCGCAAGGAGGCGTCGCTGACTTCTTTGAAAACACGCGAATGCTGTGGTGCGTATGCGTTCATTCGTTCAATAGCCGGCCTGTAATTTCAATGAGACTCGAATTGGACATGGTATTCTATAATTATGGGCAAACACTCACCAGATCACATTCCTAAACTCTGCGAGTTTCACGGCATCAGATGGCTCAAACTTGTACTCGGCACGCAGATCAATGAGGACGCCGACGTTGAATTTCCCTCGTCCGAACATCACCGCGGATTGTACGCGGGGATCTTGATTCAAGATATTTTCTGTTTGGAAGCTGACGACCTATAGTCACACAGGGAACCAGGGCAGGACATACCTAAGGGGCCTGGGTTCGTCTGACGGAGTGGGACGCTTGAGTCATATTGGTTGATTGTGAATTTCGTCGCCCACCTTCTCACCAGTACTGTGCATGATTTGGTCGTCCACTCGACCAAAAATCTTGTAGTATCCGGGCTTGGACGGATGAGCGACAAACAAGTCGCCCGTATAGTACGCGTCCATTCCATCATACTTTCCATTGATCACGCACGGAATCGCGTATGGGTTTGGCTTGAGGGAAAGGGATGGTTAACAAAGAAGGAGGATAAATTTTTAGTTCGTACTCACCAGAATCACGAGTTCATGCTGTGAATAACCATTGGGTATAAGGATACTTCTGAGATTTCCAGAAAATGTTAGGTATTCCCAGTCGAGATCGGCGGAGCCTGGTAGAAAGTGACATTAGACTAGCAGACGACAACAACGCGGAAGGTACTGACCTGGTAACATTGGACTCATGATGCCGATCTCAGTGCTTATGATAGGTATATCAAATGACGGAAGTTGGTTCATGCAAGCCATGCAAAACATACCACCCATACAATGTGAAAAGGTCGACACCATGACGTATCAAGGAGTCACCAACTGCCTTGTTCAAGGGCCCTCCACCGAAAACCTATGTACGGGCATCACGGTCAACACCGGCTTGGAACGGCAAGGAGACTGCTCGGCTCACAATACCATCGATGCTTGAGAGAAACTTAATCGTGTCTTGGCTGCGAGACCAAGCCTACACAAGTTAGTGATTGATGAGATGCAACGATTGCCGTATGAGATTCAGACCTCGATGAAGGCTGGTACACAGCATATAAGATCCGTTTGAGTTGCTTTGGAACTTGATAGGACGTTGTCGGGTGTAGGTTGAACGGGGGGTACTTGGGGACGCGCGGCAGTGATGGTGATGCCTATGCTAGCCTAATGATTGAGTGTAAGCCGAATGAATCGTGCATGCCAGTCGTCATGCGTACCGTCCAGACTGTTTGCATCATACCCATCCCGTGAAACATCGGCATTGCCTGCGGCAGAGGTCATTAATATATATATAGAGAGCATACTAAATTGACGAACATGACAAGAGAGCCTGACACCTGTTAGGTCGCGGGAGCCAAAGTCTATTAAGGATAGTGAGTATAGAGTATTCAATCCGACTTGGAGTGTAGGGACGATAACAGACATGGGGCTAAGCCAAGTTGCAGTATTTGGAGATGGCTCCACCCAATTGGTTTGGGAAAGGCGGTACTGCCTACAGCACTGGTTATCACTCGAGAAGGATGTGAATTAACGGCCTCGCACCTGAAGAGTGAAGGAGAACTGCTAAACTGTTCAAATCGGGCTTGTGTAGGGGCAACGGTACGTATGTTTCATCAACGATGTACAAGTCGTCAAAGGTGGGAGTGGGTGATTGGGCTGGAAGGGGTAGACGAGGGTCTTTATCATGGAGTAGTTTGAGAGCGGCTTCGAAAACACTGTGCAGCGCCGCCTCGACTCCAACCAAGACATGGGCGGTGTGCGTGACAGACAGAAGGTGTGCCACAGCAGCAGGCGAGTTTCTGGGTGATATCAAAAACGGCACAAACCCTGCCTTCACAGTTGCCGCAATCAACGTGAAGTAAGTGATCGTGTCTGATCATGAGAAAGCCAGTGTTAACGCGTGGAAAGATGAAAGTTTCGAAATATAGAGCTTACCCGATGCAGCGAATATACCGACAATGTTGTCAGTATCTTTATGTTCGAGTCCTGTGAGATTCTGGATCAACCGCGCGCCGCGGGTGAACGCACGAACGGCTTCAGGCCATTTGACAACTCTGGGTTGGTCGGTGACATTTGGATACACGAAGATGGGATGTTCCGGGGTGTTATAGTAGTGCCAGTCATACAACTCTGGCAAAGTGAGGCTTCCGTCGAGTGGTGGAGGCTTGAAGGTAGTACTCTTCAAGGCCTGGGTCTGAGGAGGTGCCGGCAAAGGGAGAAGGCTGAAGTCGAGCGTCGGGTTAGAAACCAGGGGCGCCATCGTTCCTGGCCACTCACAGGCCTCGAGCGAAGAGCATTTATACTCAACGCCGAACGGTGAAGGAGCCGCTACAACGGCACTCGTCAGAGGAAGTCGTCTCACGGCGTCATACATATGAGTCAGACCGTGAGTGCCTACGAGGGGTTATGGTGGGCATGGACCCAGTTGATGGTAACATAACTCGATGGTTCTTCTAGACTTCTATTAGATCGAAGGTAACCGTCTATACAAACCATTATTATTATAAACCTACGAATACATATTATGCAAAATGTTGAGATGGGAGGTATCTAGATGAGATGGTGCGACGACAATGCAATAATGACAACATAATGAATAACAAATGACATTACGAGAAGAAATACTGCGACTTCTTGATCGCTGCAACGTTGAAGTCACCCTTCTTCGGTAGGGGAGGAAGGATGTCGGTCAAGTCAATAAATTTGCCGAACAAAGTGATCGTGGCAGCGTCGTCCTTGGCCTTCCGCTTCATAGCTGATTTGGTACGAGAGTCTTCCTCTTCGTCCTCCTCGTCAAACTGATCATCCTCTTCAAGGAGCAGGTCAACAAGGGATTTGGAGGAATCGGAATTTTTGTCACTAAGTGATGACGACGAAGATTTCTTCGAAGGAGATGCCGGCGCATCCTTTTGGAGAGTGTCGAGCATATTTTGGAGATCGGCGAGCGCATCGCCGGAGGTTTCGGCTTCCTCTACAGTTGGCTTCTCAGTCTCTGAGATGACGAGAAGATCCTTGATCGCATCCAGGGATTTCGCTTGCTCTGGGGTAGCAACCACCCTGGCACCAGCTTCCCGAAGGTGCTTGATCAAGCGAGGAGACCTGAGGTGGACCAAGGGGAGTTTATAACCCTTGTAACGTTCCATGAACTAGGCGAATGGAACGACGATCAGATGCTTTGAACAGGTAAAGGGCAAAGGGAAGGCTGACCTCTTCCTGAAGCTTGACAAGGACATCAGAAGAATGCAGGGCGATAAAGGTATCACGGATGATTTCAGACATCTTATCGATGCTGCAAGCATGGGTCCAGTACGAATCGTGGACCGATGCGAAAGTTAAACCTTGCGTCTGTGACAAACTATCAACAACGACGTAAAAGGACAAAAGATGAGGACATACTCTACATTCCAGAGCCGTAAGCATCATGTGGGTGGCATCCAAGCTGTGAATGAAGTTAGGCGGAAAGGCCGAAGCCTGCTTCATGGAGTTCACTGAATCACTCGGTCAAAACCTAGTCGACAGAAGAAAACAACCTTACGAACCTTCGGCCGGCGAATTGGGATCTGAAATGAACACCGTTTGCAATGACGTCATAATCTGCTTCCTCTTGGGCTTTCTGTATGGCTGGACGATCGGCAGGCCCAATGGTGTTGTCCAGACCACCGAAGTCATTTGCTCCTTCTTCAATCTATCCTGAGGGAGTGACGCAGACTTCTTCCCTCTTTTCGAGGAGTGCTCCGAGACAGCTTCGGGGATCCGTTCACCAGGGATAGACTTCGAAACAAGACGAGCACACAAATTAAGCCAATTTTGGATGTGTTGAGCACCGCTGAACAGATCACCAATGCAGGTAAGAACCTGGAGGATGAGGGAGATGGAGATTAGAATCGAGCTAAAATGGGGACAACAATGGATCGCACCTGCTTTGCGAGATAAGAAGCAGCCATCCAACATTCTTCTTCAGGAATGTCCTTCCTGTCGCGAAGTTGCTTCTCGATCTGGTCACGAGCACCAACGAAGGTGACACCATAGACAGTGGTCATGACCTGGGGCGACAGAGTTAGTCTCATTTAGGAGAAAATCTGGGACCAAATGCACAGCGACATACAGTTTGCTTGACGACCTTCCTGGTAATCTTGCCACGAAGCATGAGGGCATACTTGTCGCCCTTCTCCGCATCCTGGTCGAGCAAAGTCTCAACCATCTTTCCAACGTAAGTGTACACATCCGAAGGACGATCAGCAGCGGATAGATTGACTTGCGCAGCGCCGCGGGCATCACCACCAAGCGCTGCATAGTGCTGCAATCCATTGCAGGTTCCATCTTGATGAACGGGAAGGGAAGATTCAAACGCGTGCGGATCGGGAGAGGTCAAAGCGGCATGAAGCTCCATGGACGTTGCAAGACATTGCCATGGATCGTCAGCTTGTGTCCACCAACGACGTCCCTAAGGATACCATTAGTCCGAAGGCCCACAATCAGAGAATAAGGGAGACATACATCAAGAGGTCTGGTAGCACTGTCGAACACATCGTCAAGGCGCTCCATGACGAATTCAACACGCTCATCAAAGCTCGCTTTGTCGTATCCGTACAAGTTAGCCAAATGGATTTTGAGCCAGCGAAGTCCACGCTCGCCCAATGGCCTTGCTTCGGCAAACTTGAGGAGACCACGGGAAAGGTCATCACCAATGTGGTTCAGATGCGGTGGGATGGGATAAGCGCGACCGCGGAAGTCTAAATTATGGGGAAGATAGATAGTGTCTCCAAGGAACTACGGGGCACCATGTTGATGAGCACGCGTCTCAAAGCACCACGGAGATTCACTCACCGCTCGAGCTATTTCAATCTTATAATTGACACTGCAACGTTCACTATGGTTATTTGCCTTGGCTTGATTGTGCGCACGCTGGCGAACAAGGTAGACACTGCGAGCCTTCAAGTCGGTCTCGAAGTTTTCAGGACGTTCAGGCTCAGGTTCATCGTAAGCAACCGGAGGCATTTTCCCCAGACGCTCACCCGAATTCCAAACAGCCAGGACAACATCAAACAAGGGTTTGTTGATCTTCCATGGCGTAGAGCCGAGCACATCCAGACCAGCATAAACCAATTCGACGTTCCCCAGTTGCGATGCGTGCTTGAGATAAGCGAGTTGTTCCACGGAATCCTTGAATCGCATAGCCGACGCTAGGAACAGAGATTAAACGTTAAATGTTTATCAAAAGTGTATATATATATAGACACGTACATTTGTTGTAGAAGTACCCGCCTTGGTCGTGACTCAACCAAGGTTTAGGTTTCACCAACATAGGCAAGTGGCGTGGATGCAAAGTCTCACGAAGGCCGTCCTTTGCCAGGCGATCGGCAACAACGGGGTTCAAACGGATGACACCGAGCTTCTGTCCGCGAATATACTCGTAGGAGTGGAAGAACGCGGGTTGGACCTCAGACCTAATGAACCGCAATTTTGTCAACGTTAAGCACACAGTGACGGTCGACAAAGTACTCACACGACAGATCCCGTCTTCGGATCAACACCTGTCCTCTCGACCTCCGCGACATCCATAAGACACTCAACAAGGATACTACCGATCTTCAACCGAACAGACTGCGTCCACTCAGCCGTCCAAGTCTCGCCACTCTCCACATACTTCTGCGCGGCCATCCGTCGAGCTTGCAAGTCTTTATACTTGTACTTGTTGAAAAATTGCGACGCAGGAGCAGTAGGATCGGATTTTGAGACTTGAGGTTCAGATTCGGGGGACGGCGAGTCTTCAACGCTGTCAACCGCGCTACTTGGAATGATGAGAGAACTCTTCTTGCTCATCTGAGCCTTGTACTCCATCTCAACGGACTTGCCAACTCCAATCAGAGCACGCGCTGTTTTCATACCATCCGATACACCGCCCGTCCCCTGCAGCCTCATTATTTCGAGAATTGTGATGAGTGAGAGTTTCTCGGGTTTGACTAGCTGTAAGAACGGAGCGAGGGGGACGTTGAACGTGGTACGGCCGCGTTTCGGGGTTGTATCCGTCTCGGCAGCAACAATATCCTTGATCGCCGCTGAGAGTCGTTGCTGTAGCTTGATATGCCATTCCCACATCCATTTCTGGAGGTCGGGGGCGTTGAGTGCGCCGCTGTTAATACCAAGTTCGGCAAATCGCTCCGCCTGATGTTTTAGACGCGCGACAGCGACGTCGTAGACCGATTCTTCCAGAAGTTTTTGGCGGGCGGTAAGCTCAGATGGGAGGACGCGCCGCGCGAGGACAACGTCAGCAAGGTGATTACGAAGGTTGGTCAGATTGAATGGAATTTCGGGTGTTTTCGCATCATCCCCTCCCTCATTTTTCTGCAAGCGATCAAGTCAAGTCGAGATCACGATTTATGGATGGCACGCACCTTCTGCTTCAACTTGAACGTATAAACAGGACGAACTTGAGGGACACCTTCGAGGGGATCCTGGAACATGGTGCCGATCGACTCCGTCTGCCCGAGCTCCGAAACTACTTTAGAAAGATTCAAGTCCACGGCCGCTTTGGAAAGGAGCTTGATGACACCAGCGGCCTCTTCATCACTCTCGAAGACGCGATCGGATACGACCGAAGGTACGTCAACGTCTCGTTCAATGAGGTTGGAAAGCAATGTTAGAGGCGTTTGGGCGCTTGCACATTTGACAGGATCCGCCGAGTCTGGGTTGAACCTACTTCACCTGAGCGGCACGTACACCAGATTTCGGAATAGAGCTCACCTAAGCCAAGCCAGTAACATCAACGCGTAAGTGGAAGCCGAAGGAGCTATCTTCTCCAGAGTCGAGCTCTCCATTGATTGGTAGAGCTTCCACGCTTCCTCCAGCCAGTACTCTCTATTATCCCCGTCCTGTCCAGATGCCATGCCAATGTACGCCTGTAGAATATTGTTGAAGAGGCGCGGCTCAATGACATGGGCAGCTTGCTTCATTAACCGTTCAAAAATTTGCTTCGCCCGGGGGACGTCATAAAGATTGTGTAGGCAAGCATCTATAACCGCGACGAGTTCCTGTGTTGATGAATCAGTGAACCAGACATCGTTTGCGGGGGACGAGGCGTTCTTCGGAAGGGGGGTTGGCAAAACAGTCAACCGACCAGGCCGGTTGAGGTCTGCGCGTGCGAGATAAGGGGGGTAGTCCGGGTGAGGTACGGGGGTCGTCGCGAGGGCCTGGCTAGTCAGAAAGCGTTGAATTGGAGGCAAACGACATCTTTGAACCGTTCTCAACCGGACGAGCATGGAGGAAGTGAAGAAAATGTCGAGCTGCGTCAAGCCCTGAATTTGCACAAAAAAGTCACATGAACGCCTTTGATAGGAGTTAGGAGCGGGGGGTATGCTCTACTTGTGAAGAACTTCAGTATATAGCTATGGCGTATTTGAAAGTGGAAGATCTATATAGAAGCATGATGTACGAGCAGCTGCTAATTATATTCGATCACGCCAACCATATTCGAGATGAGTCAAAAAGCCACCATTCTCGAAGATCTCGAAATGGCCTCCCTGAACGGTCGTTACCCTCACATCAAGTCCTTCCACGGGTTGAAAGCCAAGATGTTTCCAGTCTCCATCAGATTTTTCCAGTGCAATCCGTATCCCTTCCGTAGCGACATACAAGTCGACTGGTAGCCCGGATAAACTCTCCCTGATCCACTTCGCGAGGCCGGATTCGTAATGAACAATGCTACCTTCGGCTTGTTCAATGAGATGCTTGGTGCTCGAATGGATCAAGCGAAGTGTGGTTTCATAGTAGAGACGAATAATCTCAGAGTTGATCCTGCCTTGGGCAGCATGCCAGAGGTCGGCACCTATCTGCTTACGTTGAGGTCGAGGATCTCTTTCCAAGCAGCCACTGAGCATCTGGAACAGGCTGAGACACACTCGTGAACTAGCTTGATGGGCTTCGAAGCTTTCGTCATCGAGCATGAAGAAGGGACTAGCAATGATAGTGTGAGTGATATCGGCGACGAGGTTTGGAAATAGACTCACCTTGAGAACAGGGTTGGCCAATATTCGAGTAGCGCAAACTGTGAGATCGTATCTCCATTCTTTTTGAATAGCTTGGCCAGTTCGATGGTGACCAAGCAAGTTCCACTATAGCCCGCTAAACGATAAGGGCCAAATGGGCGCACTTGCTTTATTTCTTTGAAATAGAATGCCGCCAAGTCCTTGATAGAGTCTAGAGGTGCATCGTGGCTTGCTTGAATACCATATAACGGGGTCTTGAAACAATCTTGTAAGGGCATGAAGGCGACGATGTCCCCTGAAGATCCGTGAATGAGAAATAGAGGGGTTTCGTTGCCCACAACGAGGGGGATTATTGGTATCTTTCGGTCGAGGCTGTCCCAGTTAAACGGAGGTTTGACCACACCTGCATTGGGCGAAACGTCCACTGACAATGGGCCATTGTCAGGACCTCCGGAAAGCTCCGTCTTCTTCAAAATGTCTGCAAGGCAGATGTCGCCGAGAAGCTGGAACTGAGTGAGGACTACGAAAGGCTTTAATGCCCAAGACAAGCGTCCAGCGGCAAGAGAATCCAATCCATATGATGTCAGCGGTGTGTCCGCGTTGAAGTCACTTTCATCCACATCAATATACTCCAAAATGAGATTTTGGATTTGGACCTTGGGATTGGATTTAGTACTGCCTTCGAGAATTTCGCATGATGGGATGAGGTGATCGTATAAGGAGGAATTGCCGAGGGAACGGTGAACTAAAGACCAATCATAATCAGGAACGTAGACATTGATGTTAGTTCCAGCTTGAAGAGCCCTTAACCCGTGGCCAACCCAAGAGCACAATTCTACGGAGGCTCGTCATGAGTACCAGAGATATACCATCTAGCAAAACGAAGATACATACGGCGAGCTGACTTTGCCCAAGCCATCCAATGCACATATTGAGGTTCCACTTCTGTGTCGAAAGAATGGCGCCAGACATTGTCCGTAATATAAGGAGCCGCAATACTGAATCCATTGGGATATTGCTTGATCGCCTCCTCCACGGCGGTATTTGCGCTTTGAGAGGTTCAATAGGGAGCCCCCTTGAGATGAGGCACAAAGATACTCACGAAGCGTAATTGGATTGTCCCACAGAGCCCCAAGCAGCGACAGAAGAAAGCGATATTAAGAAGTCAAGGGCCCGGATATCGACGGTGGATTCTAAGCACTGCAAAGCCCCAAGCTTCGGAGCGAAGGCAATATCGAAGCTTTCTTGTGTCTGATTAACGAGTAGTCTGTCGCTAAGTACGACCGCTGCGAGGACGCAACCACCGAGTGGTAAGGGCAGATTGTCAATAAGGGATTGCATAGCTGATGCGTCTGATGCGTCTGATGCCACGAGCTGGAGATCTAGGTCCGGTAAGCTTTCCAGATACGCTAGTGTAGCCTGGGTTGGCGTTGGATGAGGTTGCCGTAGAGTGGCTCTACCCGATCGAGACGTAAGGATAATTGTGCGTGCCCCATTCTAGCGGCTCTATTGAGTTGAATAGGGGCGAGATGGAACGATTGTGCATACCTCGTACATCCACTCTGCGAGGTATAACCCTACTAGGCCTATCCCTCCGAGGAGGACGTAAGCCTTGGTAGCACTGAATAGCGACGTTTGGGTTTGCTGTTTAGAGAGATGGAGTTCCTGAAGATTGATTTGGTTCGAATCACTAATACGATGAGGGGAGTCAGGAGACGGGGTAAAATCGAGGACTCCAAGGAGGTCAGAGGCTATCCAAGGATTTGTGTCTAAGCACGATTGGAGAGTGGCCGCGACCTCGCTCCAGAGAATAAGCCGCGTCTGCTTCGGTAACACACTACGAAGGGCCTGTGCCTCGGTTCCAATTGAATGGGACAAGATCAACTCTGCCGACTTCAAAGAAGATGCTAACAAAAGTTCCGTGACATCGTCCGTGTTGAAAGTCTCGAATGGAACGTTCAAAAATGTGAGCGTTTCTCGGATCGACCGGGAGGTACTGTCAACCAGGATACGTTTGTGGCGTAGTCTTGTAGGAAATTGAAGTGAAGTGCTACCCAGCGCGTAGCCAACCAAGAAAAAGCCAAGGGCTAGCCGAGCCACAGTGATCAGGGGCAGCGAAGGGTAGGATATGGGGATCGTTTGGCCTCGATGAACCACAACCTCCTCTGTAGGGATGCAGGAGCAAATGCCCATGTGGAGCTGGGTACCGTCGTCGTTGAAAGAGACGCCGACGAAGCCATAGAGATAGTTTCCGTGCCGGCTTTCCTCTGCTGTAGAATGGATCACTTGGATCCGCACATGATCATTTGGAACATTCAAGATCTTCGTCACTCGTATGGTGTTGTTAGGTGATGGCGGAATAGATGGCAAGAGTTTTGGGAAAATAATACGACCGTCCGCAGGAACTGATAGCTCGTAAGGTGGCTTGTCTGGCGCGTTTACCAAGGCGGTCACGATTTTGACTTGGTCACTTTCACTCCATCGTTCATCGAATCCAATCAAGTGAACCAAGAATGGTTGCATTTCGTTTCGTAGGACTCTGGAGAAACCGCGAGCCGGCCCAAGCGTTGACCCTAAAGGTGACGCTATCCAAACTGAATGCTGTCCCTGAGACTGCAAGGCTTGGACCTCGTTGAACAGTTGGATTTCCGATCCTCGAACGTATGATATGATGTTGAGAGGTGTGGCTGTCACATTTGTTTGGGCCTCACTTCCACCAAAGATACCTTCGCCAGAAGTGACATCGCATGCTCTCCCCGTGAGTGGATCGAGCCAGGGGGTGTCTTGAATGTCATAGGAGGACGGCACCATAGATAGGAGCTCACGCCCATGACGTGTGATGACAAGACCGAGCAGTGTCAGGACACGCGCGCCTTGAAGCGTACTAATGATGCAGTCGTATGTGATATTCTCTGTTCAAGATATCGTTGAGATTTATGAATGGAATAGAAGTGACATTATCCATACCTGGAGACCAGGACTGGAGGGACACAAAGGAGTAAAGATCTTCAGTGCTCCGGTGCTTGGTATTGTGGCGAATCGCTAAATTGAGGAAAGATGGTAGATGGTACGAAGATCGGTCGGCGTTCATTGAAAGTAAGGGGTGAATGACCGAATGAATGCAAGAATCGAGGATTGATGGGTGGAAATGATAACTAGCGAAGGCGGTCAGCCAAAATTTAGAAACGCTTGAAACGGACTTACCCGTTGTGCATTTCATTTGCATCGAGTCCTTTGACGCGGAAGAGGGCTTCCTTGTCGTTTTTATAACACGAAATTACCCGTTGATACGTTGAACCAAATTGTGCGAAGTAAGAAATCGCTTTGTATAAGCCTCAGGCAAAGCATTAGTCTCATGAGAAGTGCGGTACAATTTGAGATACCTACCAGATACAGGCATGGGTTGACATCGGGCCATGATTCCTGAGATATCAATGCTCGCGAAATCTGATTGAAGAGGAGCCTTGGAGAGATAACCCTCGACGTGCATTCGCTTGATAAGATTACGGCGTCAGTAAGAACTGCAGGGGGAAATGAGTGTAAAGGCCGAACCGGGGTGGAAGGATTCGCACTCTCAAGGCTGGAATTGATGGTAAAGCGATGACCTTCAAGCTTAAAATCGACAGCCAAGGTTTTGTCCTCGAAGATAGTCATCATGGATGAAAAACGGGTGTTCCATAGCACTTGCGCTCCTCTTTCAAAGGCCTAGACAACTAGTTAGAGCGGCTGAGACAGAAGGGTATTCATAACTCACCATTTCTATGTAACCAGCAGCGGGCATAATGGACTCTCCCATGATGACATGGTCCATGAGTTCTGGATGCGTCTCTGCATTGATCCTCAGATCGGAGTAGCTGAGTGGCCCCTGGCGTTGCTCAAACATTTTATTGACCAAGGTCGACCGAGAGGGCAAGGAGGGTAATGTTTTACGAGCGAACGGGTATGTAGGCAACCGCCCACTTCCCGGGGTTGGGGTTGTGGAGACGCTTGGGTTGAGCTTGAAGAAATCGACGGTGTTACATCCCAACGTAATGAGCCGACCGAGACAATCGAGAAGCCAACGTTCTTCGTCGAGGTCATCTTCCCTTCTCGGTCGACGCATCGGAGAGAGTGTGGCGCCGTCTGGAACTCCCAATGAGATCAGATAGCTGTTGAGAACTGGGTGAGGGCTGATTTCAACGACGGTAAGTGATGGTGTTGAGGCCCGTAGAGTCTGAACGACTGGCACAAACTGAACAGGATGACGCGTCGCGGACCAGAAATATTCGGCGGTGATTGGTCCGCTCAGTCTCTCTCCAGTACATGTTGAGTAGACCTCGATGTCATCTCGCGGTACCAAGGGAAGTTCCGAAGAGTACTTGCTGAACACGGAGTTGGTCAAAACAAGGAACTGGTCATGGCAACATTCCATCAAACTGCTGTGGACCGGAACTTCGGTTCGTAATCTCCGCGCAAAGAATTGACGCTGACTTCCGAGGGAAACAGCATGGTCGATAGCGCGACTTGTTCCCGCTAGCGTAACAGCACCGTCCGTATTGTAGCAAGCAATTTGTATACTGTCATTTGGGTAGGCTTCGCGAATTGCATCTATGATTAATGTGGCGTCGTGAACTGAAGCGTTCAGAGCAGCCATAGTCCCAGTTCCTTCCGCGGCAGACATGGCAATTCCGCGGGCAATCGCTATTTCTAGAGCCATCGATTGAGACATGGCTCCCGCAGCGTAGAGCATAGCCGTTTCTCCTGCTGAATAGCCGATAAGGATATTTGGTCGAGGGGCCCCAAGGGAAAGGAGTAGGTCATAGATAGCCATTTGAACCATAGCAAGGGCGGGGATTGTGACAGATACGGGCCATACTATTCCTAGTTCCTCGAAACTTGATGTATCCGATCTGCAGAATAGTCCATACCGTCGGAGAAGCGAGTACCCCGTGACCTCTTCATGAACGGCATCCATCCTTAGAATACTTGAGCGGAAGACAGTGTAGTTAGTGAATAATTCCCGTCCCACTGTGCAAAGAAGGGCGTTTCAGACGAGGTCATAGGTAGATCCGTGCAACTCACTGAGGATGTGCTGAGGCCCTTGACCAGAGAATACATATGCGAAATGAGGGGGAGTCCTTGGAACAAATACTGGGGCTGGAAACTTGGGTATATCATTCTTATTGGCAGTCGCGACAACGAAAGAGCGCCAGGTAAACTGTCGCGATCGGCGCCCACAGACAACAGAAAGATTCGCGAGATCGGTGGAATTTTCTTCGGCAAGGTCATGAACGCTTTCTGAAGCTGACGTGGCAGAGCGCACAGAAAGCCCTCCCGCGGTAAGAAGGACCAAGGAGCGTGTCTCATTGGTTTTGACCGAATCGGGAAAGGGTGCGACAATGTCGCACTGAGGCGGAGCTTGCAGCAAACAGTGTCCGTTGACGCCACCAATGCCTGAGCCCATAATTGATACAAGAGGAGGTCTAGTGCCACGTCGAGGAAGGGAAGTTGGCTCTTGGACAACCTTGATGTTATATTCCTTCCACTTGATGGCGGGATTTGGGTTTGCAAAGTTGGCATTTGGAGGGATGATATTGTGCTCGAAGATAGAACACGCCTTCGATAGGGACGCTAGGAAAGCGCATACCTAGAAGTAAATTATCAGTACCATTGTACGCACGCCCAGAATTGCAACACCGTACTTCAAGATGCCTAAAATGTATAAGAGCATGTTCGTGACATTGATGCGCCTGACGTACCCGACGTTTCCTTTCACGCTGCCTATCAGCAATTCACCAGATTGACTCATGTGCTTTCCAACCCAATTGGCTTCAGTTGGATCACCAACGGCCGTGCCTTTGAGTTGGGTTGAGGATCGGTGATACCCTTCTGATACAGAGAATAAACTTACCAGTGGCGTGGAGTTCTGCATATGATATATCCTTTGGAGTGTGGCCAGTGCCTTGGAATGCTCGATGCATTGCATCTTGTTGCGAAGAGCCTACAGGGGCGCTAACGGGACCGGCGTTTCCCGAGGCATTGACGCCAGTGTTTAAAACCTTCAAAAATCGAGTCAGCGTCATCATTGAACATCTACAATTGCTTGTAGATACCGTTGCATAAATATAGTCTCTGTCCCGAATGGCATCTTCGAGGAGCTTTACGACAACAACGCAAACCCCCTCGCCCCGGGAGAAACTGGGAAGAATAGGACCTCAGAGAAACGAAGAAAACCAAAGAGTAGCGGCGATTACCCATCGGCTGAAGCATCAAATGGCTTGCATTTGCCATCTGGCGCTAGCACTGAGCCTTGACTATATGTGATGAAGTCGATAAATCTGATCGGTGAGAGTTAAGCGACATGCACGAATAGATGCGACTAAAAAGCTCAACCTATGGTTGATTTGAGCGCCGCCTACAACCGCCGCTTCGCAGTCACCCGAACGTAGCCCTTGGATGGCTAAGTGAAGTGCGACAAGTGACGAGCTACAGGCGGTGTCAACTGGTATCGAAGGTCCCGTGAGATCGAGATGGTATGAGACTTTGTTGGCTATCATGCAGGGGATGCCCGCAAAAGACCCTTGTGCTTCGAGCTCGTCCTGAAAAAAANGACATGTTGGATCTCGGGGTCACCTTGAGTACAAGAAGCGACCTACGGGATCAGCGACATTTGTGATGTCAAAGTCGGTACCAGAGGTATAGCAACCAACATTTCGACCACGATAGTCGATTCCAGAGTCCAGGAGAGAGAGGAAGGAGTGCTCGATCAGCTTCCGGGTGCTGGGTGACATTGCCTTAGCGTCTTTGGCAGATACGCCAAACTCGAGGTAGTCGAACGTGTTGATGTCTTTAAGAAAAGACCCGACTTTCGTTCGGACCTTGCCTGCGGTTTTTCCGTGCCAACTGTGGTGACCATTTGTCAACCAACGTTTGAGGGGGAATATAGATCGACATACCTTTCGATGTTAAACCGATCTGAAGGTACGACCTCGTAGGACTCTTGCTTGTCTAGCAAGAACTTGAAGAATTCGTGATGATTCAAGTTCTTCGCGGCGGTGAGGCCACTGGGCATCTCAGCAGACAACCCAACCTAGGCAACAGATCGAAAGGTTCAGCCAGCAAAAAACCAGTGGACTTGAGAGAACTGACGATTGCGATTGGTTTCAATTTCGGGTCGGCCATTGAATGGGGGGATAAGTGTCGAGTTTCGTTATCAAATGCGAGCTGGATTTCATTTATAACTGAATGGCTTTTACCACGTTTACTGTAGCGAAAATGCACTCCGAAAGCAAAATTCGAAAGGATAGGTTTAGGTTGTGGGACACAATGTATGTTAATGGTGGCCTGAACTTCGATTCCGTCGGCAATCTCTGCACTCCTGCACTCGGGCAGGAATGACTCTAGGATCGCGCACGGAGAAATGTGGAACTCGGAATGATGCAAAGCGGAGACGTTCTAGTGCAGAAGACCAATGATTTGTCGTACGCGTGATAGAAGCCATCTGAGTCGGGAGAAGGGCCCCACTAAGAGCGAAGGGGACCTTGAGAAGGTACATAGTGCGGTTGACGACAGAGATGTTATCTGCGTAGTGGCTATCTCTTGCTGCAAACGATACACGCCTTCTTGTCTTTTTCTGATCGAGCTTGATGCTGCGATGCAAGACCAGTATAACGGAGCCCAAGGCACCGAACGTTCAATGTTTCAATTTGAACCCTCTTGGAATAAAGCAAGAAAGTCAGGATGCATGAGCCCCGAACCCGCTAAACAAGGTCTCTGATACGAGGTTCTGACAAGATGAAGAAGCTGTGTTCTGATAGGATTGAAATAGCCCTAGAAACTCACCATCCCACCGCTGTCCTCCAGCTCCCAGCCTGTCCGGGTAGTGACAAGGGCGCATGCATTTCGTTGACATTGTTGTAGTCCATATGGATCACAAGACGTGTTCTGTTCTTCGTCGTGGCCCTGGCCATATGTGCATCAAGTCAAACAAAACTTCGGGGTGACATTTGGGGCTGGTGTCAATAGGGTAGTTCAAAGCAAATGATTTGAACTTGCTTTGGGGTTTGATTTGGAGAACACTTGGCGAACTTCGCTTTGACCAGCGATTTCGGCCAAGGACGGCGAACGTATCGGGGGTTGAATGACCCCTGGATTGGGTTCTGTTAGGTCTGAGACACACGCACCGTTTTTAGCACTATAAAAGAGTCCGCTCGTGCTAGATAAAGGTCTGAAAGACGACGAGTGCGCATACGGGAAAATGAACAGACGTACAAGAGCGAAATTCCTCGGCCATTTGGTTAGAACTAGGAAGAGTTACGACTCCGCTCGGCGGTATCCGAAGCGTACCTCAAATCAACCGCAAATCAACCTGGAATCCGTCGAAATCACTACAAAAGGTGGGGGTATCAAAGCTAGGATTTGATTCGGATGGATTTTTGAGTCAAATCAAAATCCAAATCATCCTGGAATCAAGCCCAAATCACGTCCAAATCGCAGGTTTGAATTCCCCTAATATAGAATGACGTCGCCGCGGAGTTTGGAATTTTGGGGCCGTCAAGCCTCACCAGCGCAGTGGGGAACCGAAGACTCGTCAAAGGTCTTCTCCCGTTTTATGTTTGATGGAAATCAGTTGAACTTCGCACAACCACAACCTGAACAAAACCAAAATCGCACCGCCAATTTTTTGCTTTTACTACAATCTCATACGTATCCTGTCCTGCGTTCCATAAACAATACACTCGGGTCGATGTGATTCGCTGGTTTCATTACCGTATAATTCATTGTTGTGATAAAATTTAACAGACACAAGTACAAGGTCACTAGTTGCCTCCTACGTCAAGCTTCAAGAGTCAGAGTGACTGTGAGTCAGCGAACACCTTATCTTCGATGCTAATCCGATGGTCTGATTTGGGGGCAGGGGCCACAGGTATATCAAGACGGCTCTGAACTTGCTGGTTGACGTTGATAGCAAGGGTTCGCATTTGGAAGGACGGGTTTGTATCCATCGACTTCGTTTGTTCCCGTATTGAATGACCAACGAGGTGGACTCTGACGATAATGAGGCAGAAAACCAAGCCGATGACAGGACTCGTCTGTAAGTAGAGTATGCATAAATACGAGCCAGATAGAGTAATAACGCTAACGATAAACGTACAGAATCAAGGCCAGGAAATTGGGCATTGGATTGGACGATGTAGCAAATAAAAGTTGTCAACGTACATGCCCTGATGTATCCGTAAGCGGTCGTGAACTCGCGATTTGAGACGTATGACTTACGAGTAGACGGCCGCACTCTCGACTACGATGTGTAGAACACGCTGAGATATATGTCAGGCGCTGTATCTCGAAGTGACAAATTTAACTCACTGGTAACCGTAGTCGTGTATTTGGGCTGACTTTAAACGTTTGGAGGGAATGCATTGTTGACCACAGCTTGTACGCGATCAAGGCTACCATGATGTGAGGACCGATGATTGGCACTGAGCAATACGTGGAAACCCACTTGTTGAGTAAAGGTTTGTTCTGTCGGAGTCCGTTAGGGAGATGTTACTTACCACAGAACCACGGTACTTACGCCAGAGTTAAGGTGAAGCAAGACAGGATCCAGCGGCCACAGTCAGACACAAAAACCTGGACGCCTGGCTGTATAATGGCAAACTGGTAGCAAATTCCGATGCCCGTGACTAGATGCCCGTAAAGATTAGACAGACAGATTCTTGAGTAAGAAAGGAATAGTTATTGACCAACAAACGCGCAGGTAGTTGAGATCGGGAACAGGGCGATTTTCCAATTTTTGCCCCACACATAGTACAAGCGAAGAACCTGAGACTACCGTTAGCGAGCGACAACCAGAGCTAGTAAAGAGACGCTTACCATTATAGAATCGGCAAGCAGGCACTCGAGAATGTACAATGCCGTCTTAGCGACGTTCTTCCCGTCCGAGAGAAACGCGTAGAACGCAAGCGGGCTACCACGGTGCCCATAGATGAAAGCATCGAAGAGACGTACAACATCGATGACCCAGTGCTTGAAGCCTCGTCAGTTAGCTATCCTTGGAGAAAGCTTGAGATTAGGATACATACAGCAACGATGGAGGCAAAAAGCATAAAACAAGCGAAGATCATGGCAAGGTTAAGAGGACCGCGAGCGAATTGACCAGAAAAGCCAGCGGAAAATATGACATAGCAGCTACCAGAGAAAACGACCAAGTACGCGCCTGGAGGGGTGATACATTAGTTGAGTCGAGGGATGAGTTCAGGGATACTTACCGAATAGAAGCGTTTCGATAACCATCCCTGCGAGTTCAGCAGGTACAAGTGGTACTGATGATTCGGACATAGCGAGCTACTGAGTGCGGAGGTGGCCCTGACAAGGGCCATGTACGGAAGCGCTTTATACATTGGGTGGGTTTCCCGATGCTAGAACAGAGCACAGGTTAGAGAGGACAAATTGTCATCACGGCTCGTGTGGGTCGGAGATTTGCGTCGTCAACCCAGGCATCTGACTTCCATCACTTCTTGAAGATGGCTCCAGTTCTCAACCTCTATCTTTAGTCCGAAGGCCCCACGACAAACGGATCTGGAGCTGCTACATGAGAGCGTGGACCGCCGAAGAAGTGACCTATCCCCAGAGCTAGGCTTGACAGGCAGCGTGAGATGGCAGATAATCCACCATGTGAGCTCGCCCGTCAATGGCCCACTGAAGCTTGTGAGATAGGAAAACTTTGAGTTAAAAAAAACGAAAAAGTACTGACTGAGTTGATAAACCTCCACGATGTAGATATCTTTGGGTACCACAGCCTTGCATGGTAGCTGCGAAACGATCCTTCGAAACAAGCGATGAGAAATAGCCTTGGCGCATGATGGAGCTCTCTTATTTGTCCTCGTTCAAAGACATACGGCGTGAGCGGCAATCAGCATGAAAAGAACCCATCATGAACAAAAGTCCATGGTCTTCTCAGATTCTCCCGCACGTCCTGATGTTGTCCTGGGTGATGGACAGCGCTCGGTGGGCATGAAAACTGCATAAAAAAAGCTAACATGCATGAAAGTTGAACCACATAAGCCAAATCTGGATAGGGGCTACATCGTACGGGATTCGACGGACGAACCCTTGACGAACCCACTCCTCCACCTCTGATACTTCATGTATATATATACTTTGCTTGAAAAACATGGACTAACTGGAAAGGATGGCGCCCTTAGTCTCCAACCCGAAGCTAGATTTCAACCCTCTCCCTTTGCCGGCACCTCCTCAGACCCAGGCCTTGAAGAGTACTACCTTCAAGCCTCCACCACTCGACGGAAGCCTCACTTTGCCAGAGTTGTATGACTGGCACTACTATAACACCCCGGAACACCCCATCTTCGTGTATCCAGGTGTCACCGACCAACCCAGAGTTGTCAAATGGCCTGAAGCCGTTCGTGCGTTCACCCGCGGCGCGCGGTTGATCCAGAATCTCACAGGGCTCAAACATAAACCTGATACTGACAACATCGTTGGTATATTCGCTGCCTCAGGTAAGCTCAGTACTCTGAAACGACACTTGTCCACCCGTTAACAGAGACTTTCTTATGATCAGACACGATCACCTACTTCACGTTGATTGCGGCAACAGTGAAGGCAGGGCTTGTACCGTTTTTGATATCACCCAGAAACTCGCCTGCGGCTGTGGCACACCTTCTGTCTGTCACGCAGACCGCCCATGTCTTGGTTGGAGCCGAGGCGGCGCTGCACAGTGTTTTCGAAGCCGCTCTCAAACTCCTCCAGGAGAAAGACCCCCGTCTGCCTATCCCAGCGCACTCGCTCGTCCCGAGCTTCGACGAGCTGTATACTTCGGACGATGCTTACGTGCCATTGCCTCCGCACAAGCCTAATCTAAGCAGTTTGGCAGTTATACTACACTCTTCTGGTAACGAAGCCGTCTCCTCCCACTATACCGCCTTTGAGCTGACAATGTGTCCTCAAGGAAGTACCGCCTTCCCAAAGCCCATTGGATGGAGCCATCTTCAAATCCTCCAACTTGGCTTTGTCCCATGTGCGTCTGTCTGTCTCGTCTCTACCCCGCCTTGATGATAACTATCCATGTATCGTGGATAGACTTTGGTGACCGTGACTTGACCGGTGTCAAACTTTCATGTCATGTCAGTCATCTTCTTTATAATAATTGTTCGAATCTCATATCTGTGTGAACATTTTCACAACAGGCAATGCCCATGTTTCATGGGATGGGGATGATGCAAACAGTCTGGACGGTACGTGAGATTCCCTGAGTTGATTAGCGTGATCTTAACGGCTACTATATCTACGCTCTTCCTAGGCTAGCATGGGAATTACGATCGCCGCTGCTCGTCCCCAAGTTCCCGCAATTCCTCCCACACCCGACAATGTTCTATCAAGCTCCAAGGCGACCGGATCGGATGTCATATTTTGTGTGCCGGCCTTCGTCGAGGTATTAAACTTCCTCTAGATTGATTTTGATACAGCGCTTATCCTTTGGCTTCTAGGCATGGGCTCGTAATGAGGATACCATCAAATATCTGTCGAGTATAGACGGTATCGTGCGTGCTTTGTACGCGCTTTGTTGATTACTTGGTTGACATAGGCTTCACAGCTGTTCGGCGGAGGTCCCTTGAACAAAACTGTAGGCGATGGCCTGACCCGTCGTCAGGTCACGATTTTCATACTATACGGTTGGTATGTCCGAGTCTGCGTTTCATCTACATCCAACCCATCTGGCGTCGTCCTAAAATGCATCTTCCAGCTCCGAAATAGGCATCATGAGTCCCATCTTGCCTCGTGAGTTTCATTTTCTCGCTCCCGCCACCCACTGTCTCAAGTTGACTAGGGTCAACTGACCTCGACTGGGAATATTTCACGCCGTCGAAAAATATCAAGACTGAGTTTATACCTAACGGTTATGGGCAACACGAACTCGTCATTCTGGTTGGTCGCGACTCTGAGGCGCTCTCTGGTATCGCTGAACATTTTCTTCGTTCAAGCCGAATCCCTATGAAATTCCATGTGTCATCAATGGCAAATACTATGAGAAGGACGCGTATTATACAAGTGATTTGCTTGTGGCTCATCCATCTAAACCCGGATACTACAAGATCTTTGGTCGAGCCGATGATCAGATCATGCATAATACCGGTGAGAAGGTGGGTATTGCTATTTGTGTTGGGCTGTCTCTCCGTCCTCACTATGTACCAATGCTCAGACCAATCCGGGGCCATTAGGTATGGGTGATCGCAGGTTCACGCTGGCAGATGTTGATTACTTTTTCGTCCAGAGAATATCTTGAACCAGGACCCCCGCATCCAATCTAGTGTCATGTTTGGGCGAGGAAAATTCAATGTCGGGGTCCTCATCGACCCCAAACCAGAGCACCGATTCGATCCTTCCGATCCGCTGAAGCTAGCGGAATTCAGGAATGCAATCTGGTAAGCAATCTTGAACTTTGAGGCTCGATAAATGCCTGACAACGTGTCGTTTGGTAAGGCCTACAGTCGAACGAATGAACGCCTACGCACCTCAACACTCTCGCCTCTTCAAGGAGGTGAGTACCCCATCTCATTCCTTTTTACACCGCAACAACCCTTGCACATCTAGATGGTCATAGTCGCCCTACCAGACAAACCATTTGACTACACCGCGAAGAGCACAGCCCGTCGACAAACCATCATCGCCAAATACGAAGCTAATACTGAGGCGCTCTATCGATCAGTCGAGGAAACGACGTCGTCCGATTTTCCACACCCCTCGGTGTGGAACGCGCAAGAAGTCGGCCAGTTCGTCACAAAGATCGTGTTAAAAGTCATGAATACTCAGTCTTTGGGTGAAGGCGACGATTTATTCCACAATGGTTGTGACAGGTGAACGCATCGATCTTCACTTCACTGTTACGGTCATTGAAACCCCGCTGGCTTAGTCTTCAAGCTACATGGATTCGAAACACCCTCCTGCGAGCAATCCGCGATAGTACCAAGCTATCCACGAACATCGTTCCCGAGAATCTTGTCTATCAATATCCCACGATTGAAAAACTGAGCACATTTGCTATCCGTTTTGCTTCCCGCGCCAGCGGGGCTTTGTTGGAAGGAGAGGATTATCTGGAGTTGGCGGTGCAGAACATGACAGATATGGTCGAGACGTACAGCGCAAATTTTCCTGCTCGGCGCACCCAAAGCTCTGCTGAAACGTCCACGAGTGGCGTCGGCGAAGTATTCTTGGTCACGGGGACAACAGGTTCTCTAGGTGCCAGCCTTCTCGCTGATATCCTCAAGGCCTCGAGTACATCCAAAGTGTTTGCTCTAAATCGTCCTGGGCGGGGTACTTCAACGCTCGTTGAGCGGCAGACGACCGCGTTGAAGACCATCGGGCTGGACCCAAGTGACGTGATGAGCTCGTCGCGGTTGGTTCTTGTCGAGGCAGACATGGCAGATGCTAATGCGGGCTTGACGTCCGTACTGGGCGAAGAGGTACGTTCGCATCGATGAGCTCAACGTTTTGGCATCCACTTAGT
>JAPEVF010000372.1:27469-44118 GCA_029747585.1 Pleurotus djamor | reverse complement strand
TGGCAGTCTCAGCCCAAGTCCCTCGAATCGATGCTACTGCTACTTACTAGTCAGCGGCATTTACGTCGACTCCAACTCCCTTCAGAAATTCTTCGGTGAACGCCACCAGCTCTTCTCCAATCTCTACGTTCTTCGTCTGCTTCAACGGCTCGATCACGACCCCAAATGGCTTCACATAAGCACCCTTGAAGCGGTCCTTTTCAGCACGGATGACGGGTGATGCAGCGGCGAACAACGAGGTATATGCCCCTTCTTCAGGGGTGTACATCATCCAGCGCAGTGCCGGACTGGTGATCGATGMKCTCTGCGCTGTCAATCACGACTAGCCGCCCTCGTTCACGTCCCCTGTCATCCTCTCTTCCCATTTCATCTTCCCGACTAGCCGCTTCCCATCATCCCCTCCTCGAACGCGCCACCAACCACCTCCTCGTAGTCATGGTTATCAGTGCTCACCACACTCTCCCTTCTCGACCGCGCCACCATCCATGATGAGTTGCCGCCGCTGTATCGCCGTCAGACTCGATATGCCCATCATTGTGGGTTTGATGTCCACTTCATCTACTCCGGCCATCCCCTCCTCTCGTTTCCTCGTCATCCCCTGGATCAAGTCACGAAGAAGTCGCTTGTCTCTTCTCGATCGCGCCACCACCACCACTTGAACTTCAAGTTCCTCGTCGTTGGGCTGTTGCTGTGGGCGTCTCGTTCGAGCGCCCATCGTATCAGGTTAGTATTTTCTATGTCTTTGCCGTTATGAACCACGCTTACTGACTTGCTGTTACTAGGTTACCGTTACCTTGCGAATACTTGGCCGTAGACTAGACTTAGCACGCCGTAGCATTACCCTGTACCGTAGATAGCGAATACACACCAGCGGAACTAGGGGGAGACCCTTTTTTCCGCTGGCTACAGCCTACCTTCGGGAGGGGAAACTCTGTCAGTGCGAGGTGTTGCGTTGTGTGGACTTGCTCTCATTTTAACCGTTTAGAGTTGATCTCCGACAGACCCACGCCTCAGACAAGGAAGTAAATTCATAACATACACCAAGTTTTAACGGGATATCACGTTTTTCGGCCTACAGGAGTCACTCCTCAACGTTTCAACCGTCCATCACAAACACTTCGGCAGAAACGCATATTTAACCACCTCAAATCCTACGTTCGACACCACGACTATACGCCCTCTATTCGAACAATACTCTTCCCTCAGCATTGTGGATATCACCTACCGACATCGTCGACATGCCTTCTCAACCGAGTCCCCAATTTCAAGATACTTCTGCAACGGGACTGTGCACGAGGCCATCAACACCCCTACTCCTTGGACTTTCGAGGGTTGGTGGGAGCCTTTGATGCCAGTCCTCGACCTCAATTCATATGCATAAGCAGTATCTGTGGGGGTTTCCATGGGGTAGCGGCAATTAGGTAGGGAGGTCGCATTGGAAAGTTTCGGCCCACGACGATGTATAAGACCTTTCCCTTTGTTCAACCTATATTTACAACGATTTGAGAGCTTTGTATGCCTGAGCAATCCGACTCGCTGTCGGTGATGACCGCTATCATTGTGGATGAACGATTTCAATGGCATCTTTCCATTCGCGAAACAACGGATGACATTGAGACTATGATTTATACACAGGAGAAGAGACAAAAGCCATGGCAGTACGAGCAAGACAATATCCCACTTAGTTGGAACCCTCGTGCTTGATGGTAATGGTGAGCCCGGCACAAGAGCCACAGCCATGGGAGGCCCCCTTTCAGCCAAAGTATCAGCCAAGTCCAAATACATCTACAAACCGGGAAACGACATACACTATTGCCCAACTGCTCAACGCGTTGTTCCAAATGGTCGAAACGCGCGTCCAACCCGTTGACCTGGCCTTTGACGAGATCTTCGAGGCGTTTCTCGAGGCGGTCGAAACGCGCACCCAATTCAGTGAGTGTTGCGGAATTTTGGGCGCCTTGAGTGGTAACGGGGTTGAGTAACTCTAATTGCTTTTCCAAACGGTTGAAACGAGCGGCGACATCCACGGTGGGGGTGCTGTTGACGGGCAAGACCGGGGGATTCTGCTAAAAGCAAGAATGAGTACAGAGTATGTGGGTTGAGATGCATAGATGGCTCACAGTGGTGGTCGCCATGCTCGGAAGGCTTGGAGGGACTCTCCCGTTATTGAATGCATCCCTAAATCGAGCAGTACTTTCTTGGAGTTCGCGCAGGGATGCTTGAAGCGGATCATAAACTAGGAATTGTGCAATAGTAAGTATTGACTCGCCGGTAAAATGATGCCCGTGGTTAGAGGGGGATTGCACTTGCCTGGAGGACTAGTATTGACCGTCCAAGGTGGGGGTGGCATCGCCCTTGGGGCGTTAACATACCACAACGGTTCTGGAATACGTTAAGTCACATCGTATGTGCCGGCGTTGACGTGGAAGACTTACGCAAAGAAGTGCCATTGTTATTCGCACCACCAGTGTTTGTATTTGCGTTCGCAGCAAAGATAGACGTCGGAAGGGCGGTTGGCATCGTGCTAACGGCGCCAGAAAATGCGACCCCGTTAGAGGTCGCGGTCCTTGGGGGATCGGACGCAAGGGCCTGAGCTGTTCCCATCGAACCAATGATAGGCCTGCTATGAGAACCACCTGAGAAAGAAGTGGTTAGAAAACGAAGAAGCGGTAATCATTCAAGTCGTACCGAGAGACTTGGTGTCATCGCTACTTGCGGTGTTGCTGGACACAGTAGCCGGCGAAGTACCAGCGACGGTAGCAGGAGGAGCGGCGCCGCCAGCAGGTGGGCATGGCCGAAGGCCTGAGGACGCAGGAAACAACGAACTGCCGTTGGTAGAGGTCATGAGTTGGATTGGATGTGCTAGACTGCTGGAGAAAGCAAATTCAAAGCAGATGTTTAAATATGTAAGTTGAACCGATATCCAAAGAATTCATCGGTGGACTCGATGCAGAGTCATGGTGGATGGAGAACGAGATCAAGATCCAAGTCAAGATCTGGGAGATCTTCACCAACTTGAGTCGTGTGTGCATGTGACTTCCACGTGCACGAGCGCTTGGGTAAGGCTGTTGAGTAACGCTGAAGTGACGATCTGGTCACACTGTCACTAGATCGTCCCACCGTCGCCCCCAATTTTGGTCTGGCGATTGGAGAATGTCCCCCCACCCAAAGCTTCAGCAACCCATCAACTCCCCCCGCAAACCGCTCTAGGAGCTGTGCTCGCCACTCCTTCAACTTCGATGGACTTTGCGTTCAACCTTCAAAGTTGGGAAGCTGCCATGTCCAACGGCGTCGACTTCGACTCGCAGCCTGGCGCTATACTCTTTGCATGTCAAATTCTACGATGACCTTAATGCCTCATGGTCAACGACAACAAATAACCGCTACGCCGTGCTGAAGATGCCCACCGTCCAAAACATCGAGTCCATGCTCACCATCGATGACGACTCCCCAAGGAAGGAACAATGGCATTTCGTTCAAAGGGTTCAACCTCGTTTGTAGCGTCTCGATGACGCCTCGGGTATGTCATGGTTGGACCTCTTGCGTCGAACTTGGACTCATTCTACCCATAGGTAGACCGAACGCCCCCGCGACTCACGAGAAGCTCGACGGAGAAAAAAAANCTTCGTCCTTTTCTACAATCCAGTCAAGTGGAATGCGAAGCCGAAGTCACAATTGAAGGATGTAGGGGTCAACGCCGGGACGATTGTTGCTAGGGGCAGTGGTCCACGACGGTCTCTGAAAACAAGATGGGCAGAGGGGACAAAGAAGCAAACTGAGTAAAATCTATGAGTAGAATTGGAGTAGAATACCACAAAAATGCATCCTATCTCCGCTTCCCAGCATGCGTCGTCACCGCCTTGACGTTCTCAACCGCCAGCTTCAACATGCCCTTCTCATCCAGACCGATGCGACTGGTCTCAAGTTGAGGTAGCCCTCTTTTCCATGAACACCGTCCCCTTCTCCTCGTCCCCAGGTACATGGGCAGCGGTGGTGGGACTTCAGAGTGATACTTGGGGGGGCATCGTTCAAGCTATGCCTCTCGCTTCCTTTCACAAGTCAGTACTTCAGTGCTTGCTACAGTATAGATACTGAGACGGACTCACATATCCGTGAAGTTTGGACCGCTGTGCGCATGTCGCAATCAATTTAAGAGACTGACTGGGCGTGTCCATTGTCGAGTACGGTAGACATTGAAAAAGTTCAAGAATTGCTAGCTACATTTCCCCCCCTACGAAGGTGAAAGTACCCTCTCTTGAAAGCAAAGTAGGACGCTTAGACTGTAATTGGGGGCCTGGCAATAGCCCAGTTGCACGTTCTGAAGCGTAGGTCAAATGTGAGCCTCACATTTGACGTGAGCGTTGTGGGGAAAGAGTGACTCGGTGGGTCACGTGACTCAAGTGTTCAACAGCCTCAGGCCGCACGTGATGCCTTTCCCAATAGGATCGACGGTGTCTTGGCGTTGGGACCCAAGTACTCAGGCCGCCTCAGGCATTAAACCTTGACTTCAATCCACCATGACTCGACTGGCTCGCGTTGAGCCAACATATATAAGCCTCTACCTCGAACACCTCTTGCTTTCTTCAGCTGCCCAGCACACCCAACTCAGATCATGACCTCCATTAACCCCAGTGGTTCGTCGTTTCCTCCAGCCCTCAGGCCATGTCCATCGACTGACCACAAATTATTTGTGCATGCAGTCGTTACGCCCGTCGTCGCTGCTAGCACTTTGCAGGCCCCCGTGCTCGGTGAACATGACATCATGGACATCAGAAGCACCGACAACGCTAAGGTTCTCCGTACGACTTCAATGATCATCACTTCTTCGCTTTCTGACCCTTTCGTACACAGGTGCCCTGAGTGCAATCATCGCAGCGCAGGACCGTGCGAATAAACTCCAAAGTAGCCCTACTGCTACTAGCGGGGTATCGTCTGCTGGCCCTGCTAGCACGACGTCGGTGGCGCCTCCAACGTCTACCCCCAACGCTGCCGCACCTGCTCGCAGCCCTTCCACCGCGAACGGAAACAACAACGTTGGTGGAATGTATAGGACCCATCTTCCATGCAACTACAGACTCCAACCTTGCATGTTTAACCCTCCAGGTAGGTGTATCGGTCGCGTGCAACGTTAAGCATGGCTCATCTTATGTCATCTAGTATCGCCAGGCGCTCCGGGTCAGGCTGGCAAGTTCAAATGCCCCTGCTTGCTCGAACATGAATGCTTACTATCGCCCAATTCCTAGCCTATGACCCGCAGCAATATCAGGCGTTCATCCGCGTATATCAAGAAAGGCTCGCCCAGCTCCACCGCGCATCGAACACTGTGGGGGGCCCTCAGACTCAACGCCCACTTGGTGCAGCGACCACCACCGTATGTCGTCTGTGCTCATCATTCCATGTATCACGCACTGACTGTTGCTTCTAACAGAGGCCCCCGGTTGCGCAGACCAGCAGCAGCAGCAGCCCTGCCGTGGACGTCGTTGCTCGTTTCGACCGTTTGGAAAAGCAGCTAGAGCTGCTCACGGCTATCGTCACTCAAGGCGTCCCGAATTCCGACAACACTCAGCTCACCGAATTGAGTGCTCGTTTCGACCGTCTGGAGGAGCGACTCGAAGTTCTTGTCCAGGATCAGGTGAAGGGATTGAACGCGCGTTTTGATCGTTTGGAACAACGCGTGGAGGAGTTGAGCAACAATGTACGTCGTTTCCACCCCTTGCGGATGGTCTGGAACCTTGCTGACACTCTAGCTAAAAGGAATCCTCGACGGACTGTGTCATTGTCGAACATGAGGGGTCTGATTAAGCGGGGCACGCCTTGTGTAGTGTTCGTTTAATGTGTTTTGTCTACGTCTACTGTCTCCTTTCCTGTACCATCCACCTAGTCTCAATGCTACGCTGCTTGACACTTGGAGCAGCGGAGTTGGCACTCCATCCAGGATGGTTAGAACTCCGCGAAGACGTCGCCTCGACTTTGAGTGGAGTAACCATGTGGCACTTGCCACAACGAACACTTGTAGGCCAACGGAAGCGCGTAAGCATTACAAGGCTTTTTAGTAGTGACCGCAGCCTGCGACAAGGTTTGACAACGGGATGTGCGCAATGAAAGGAAGAAACTCATGTCGAACCTCCAAGCAAAATAACAAGAAAACCCTTTTCAAAATTTAAACCGTCTACTTTCTCTTCCCGGCATGTTTTGTCAAGGCCTTTACTTTCTCAGCCGCCAACCTCAATATCCCTTTCTCATCAGCAGACCCATGCCACTGATCCCAAAGCATCCTCTTCTCCATAAACATCCTCGCCTTCTCCTCCTCCCCGAGCGCATAATAGATCAGCGAAAGATGCATCAGGATAGACCGATACGCCTGATGCTCCTGCTGTCCCTCCTTCTCAATCAACTCGAGCAGCCCCAACGTGGGTTTTAACAGCAGATCGTCTGGCAGCAGGGCATTTTGGCACCATTTAAGAATAGCAGTGATGTTTTCCATATCCTTGACGGCGTTCAGCTTGGTGAGGAAGGATTTCGGGGTCGAGCACGGTTCGCAGGTACAGGTGATCCCGTATGCATTCATCGTACGTTGGCGTTCGGCGTAGGCAGTGTCTAGACGCATGTACGAAGATGTGATTTCTTCGCCCTTTTTGATGGGGCGAAGGGCGTAGATTTGACGCGAGAGAGACAAAGCGTCCCAGTCTTGTGAAGTGTTCGGGCTGCAGCTACGAACGAAACTTCAGTTATCGGTTAACGAAGAAAGTGGGTATATATTCTACCTATGGTTGATGCGGGAAATCTTGCCATAGACGGATATATAGCGCAACCCTGTGAGCGAGGTGGTCAGCTCAGAAGTGCGCAAAAATACTCAAAGAGAATCTTACTGGTTTTACCCTTCTCAAAACGTATATAATAGGCATTCGTCCGAAGCACGCCAAACAGCGGCAGATCCCCTTCTTCTCCAGCTTCATCCGTGTGGCAGTTGTGCAACGACATGAACGTATCGAAGTTCGCTTCACTCATTCTATCCAGGGCCTCGGCGAAGATGTACTCTGTGTCCCTTGATCCTTGCGGGGGCATGGGACAGAGAATTAGCGGCCTTTCGGCGAGGATCATGTCCCCAAAGTCGTAATCGCGGGTAGCAAACATGCCTAGACCCTTGTCCTTCGTAGGCTTGATTTCGAATCCCCCGAGAGTTGGGCTTTTGGGGAGAGGACGAGGGTAGCCGCGGGCTTGGGTCAACAAACGCTTGTCTTGTGCACAAGTGAAGATACACTCTGTTTGGCCATCGGTACGTTCGCTGGGATGACCTGTCTGGGGTTGGGTGGTAAAGATGGTCCCGTCTATGTCCATGTCTGGGAGAGCTGGAGAAAGTGAGCATGAGTTAAACGGGAGAATATCAGCGAAATAATGGCGAGTGGACATACTTTTTCCTGAAGGGCACTCCTCCAGTGGGCGGATGACATTCAGATCTCGAAACTGGGCAAGTACCTTTGACACTGAGGAACATCTTAGTCAATGATTGTCCAGTTGAGCAAATCACGTACATTCATCATTTGTGGCTTCGACGTCAGCGTTGACCGCTACGATATGGTATTAAATCCGGAGCGAATATCTTGTAGAACATGAAAATTTACCTTGGCTGGACGCGACGCCATCAGTTGGCCGCGACAGTTCGTAATTGACGGCTCTGGAAACCATGTCGTGAACTAGAGACACACTTCTTGAGAAGTCCAGTCAACTTCAATGAATGCACAATCTACCGTGATGGTGATGGTGAGAGGAAGAAATCTAAGAGGAAGGGAGAGCTCCGAGTTGAGAAGTGGACGTCTTTCAGGTCATGCGCTTTCTTGCTTCCTTTGTCGCGAAGTGACGTCATCAACACCCTCGAACACAATGCAAGGACTCAGACTCACTTCTCAATAATCGAAACCCTTGTAGACCACATAGGCCCAAAAGAAATATAAAGAAGAAGGTCTTTTACATCGATTTCAAATCGATTTACAAGCATTGAAGCCCGGGCAAAGGGACAAGGTCGCATTGTGGTGAACTGGCAACTGCTACCAACATCGACTAGCCGCTTCATAAGTCATGGACGTTGAAGACGGAGATCAAGTTTAGTTCAAGCTTGCCATCGCGAAAACTACTCGAGGGAAAATCGCAAAAAGTTCAAACGTTCAAGTTCGCCCGGGAAAATTCAACAGACAGCGTCGCGTGGCTCAATGGCACGTGGATGTCACGGTCCCTTGAAGCCCCTAAACGGACATCTCCGACGTTTTTGACCTCCTTTAGCAACTGCGACAACCATCAATTCGTTCAACTCTCAATGTCCTCAGTTTACTACGCAAGTTCGTCGTTTTCTGCTTATTTCAATTACTCTGCTGACCAATGCTTCGTGCTTGGTATAGCCGTGCCTCCTACACCTGTTGGCGTGTTACAGACTCCTATATCTGCTAATACCAACGCAGGCGTGACTGCGAGTGCAGGTGAACCCAAAACCCTTGGCACGTATTCTTCAATGGTTATCCTTTTTCGCCCCCTCACATCCTTTCAAGCTTCTGAATCTGTCGGGGGCTCAGTTGGACCCTCGCCAGCAGCTGCACCCAAGCACCCGGTCCTTATGACTACTGCACCATTTACGAGCTCGATGCCATCTATATTTCCTCTCAATAGCTCATTCACCGTGATCGCGCCACCGCCAACTTCAAGACGCAGTACCGCCGGCGCAAATACATGTCCAAGTGAGTGTCAAATTCCTTAAATGTTCACCTTCCTTAACAAAAGTACTCCCTATCTGCTATCCCGAACATACACGTAGTCAATCCTGCCCCCCAGAGCGTTTCTGCCCCTCCCATTCCACCCGAATACGATGGTAAGCCCGGACAATTCTCTTGGCACTCGCTTTGAGTGTCTTTGACCCAATCTCCTCCATTTGATAGGCATGAAATATTACAATGACTTTATACGACCATTCTATGGTCACCGCGTTGGAACTAATGCTGATGTAGCGACGCCCAAGAAGGAACAACAGACCCTCACTACCGCGGCGGCCAACGCAGCCGTAGACGTAGACTTTGCCGCTCGCTTCGACCGCTTGGAAAGGATGTTGGAGGGGTTCAATTGCGATGCAACCATGATATACGATGCATCCGAAAACGCTCGTCTCGATTATTTGGCTGAACGCTTTGACCGTTTCGAAGAGAAACTGGAAGATCTCCTCCTCGTATGTTTTTGGCCTTGCTGATGGGAGTGTGGTTGTTCACTGATAATTTCTGTCCCTTCAGACCCAAGGCAACACTCATAAAAATCAACTCGACCAACTGAACGCGCGTTTCGACCGTTTGGAGCAGCGTATGGCAGCGGTAGACCTCAATGTGCGTCCTTTCATCTCACGATGCCCCTAGACCTTTCTGATTCGCATATTTTACTTGATAGGGAGCCACACAAGCGTGCAGCTCCTGTGACGGACTCACTATTACAGTCAAACATGGAGGCTCCCGTTGACTGCGATATAGCATGCCATCCATTTGAATTGCCGCCTGTACCATACTACCTTCATTTCTATCCACTTCTTGTCGATTCCACCTCAGGCTTTCCGTAGAGTGCGAGGATTAGTCCACCTTCGATTGTTGATTAAGATTGGCGATGGATCGTCGCCGAGCTCCATCTAGGAAAGCAAAGTCCGCGAAGTCGACTCAGATCTCAGAGCTCACTGATTAAAGGGGCGACGTCAACAGGGGACGTCGAACTTCGAATTTCGTCACGAACATCACATCATGTGTATTTACATCAGTCGCTCTCAATGGCCTCCCATTTAGGTACCTCTGGGTGGTTAGGGATGACAGGAATTGGCTGAATCACAACCTAGAGGATCCGTTGTGAGTGCAAGATTATATGCATGGAAGCCAGGCGTACCGTTTGTTCCTTGGTGCCTACATACCAGGTGGATCCAACTCTTTTTGGATCAACCACGTATATGCTGATGATGACAAGCGTGTCAGTACTATGAGTTGCTGATGAAATGGCTCATACTGACGCCACGGTATCCTTGCCGTCGTCGCCCTTGAAGCTGTTAGCCTTGAACACAGTGGGCTCCTTAGTCAAGGTCAAGGCGGCTTTGGGACCGTTAGCTGTTAATCCGCAAGCTGGATCATTGCGGTCGACGATAGTAAACTCCGAGTCGCGGCTGCCTTCTTTGATCATCCACTGTGAACGGTTGAGTCTGTGTTACTCATTGGCCAGCAGAAGAGCAATAGCCTTACCGTCTGGTCACCAACACCAGGCCTATCGGCTGCAGTGGTGATGACTGCTCCTTCGCCATGGGAGGTTGCGAGCATGCCACCAAACCTGCCGGAGGGTTGTACTTTGAATTTGTAGATTTTTCCAGGAACAAGCAGAGACATTGTTGCGAGCTTTGGGTAGAAAGGTCAACGGAGAGTAATCGCTGATGCTGATGCTGATGGGGAGGACCTTGGGGATGTGCTATCCAGTACTTATACAAATTCGCAGCGGTGGGAGGTGCTTGACCTCGCCCTTTCGGGAACCTGATGCTATTTCCGCCTGTTCCTCCGACTCATAGACTGCTTGATAGAGATGCAAGTAATGAAGCAGAACAAAAGTGTGGTGAGCTGTCGCTTCGGACTTTGTCCGGTGGAGCATGACTCAAGCCACAAATGGATGTACTTACAATCCTTAGGGACCTTCTGTACCTCCATACCTCAGCTTGAGAAGAAAACCTTCGCTCGTTTCACCCCATAAACCTATGAAGAATCAAGGTGGACTTGAGTTCAAGCGATATTAATTAGATCAGACATCGGCAGTCGGGCACCAGTACAACTCTTCACCGAGGTAAGTTTCTACGAAGCGTTCTGATTGGAAAGCCTTCTAACGTATGTCATTTTTTGAGAGAAAGGTACATGAGATGCTGTCGCCGAGCCGGCCCAGTGATGCACTGGATAGTTAGGCTTCGAGAGTTCATGGACGAGGATCAATGAAACCTGCGCGAACGGATAAGAAGAGGTCACTTACATGTGCTATCCAAGCACGCGCTGATGGATTCAAGTCGAGTAAATGATATTTGTGGCTATCACTTGACGAACAAGGGTTGGAGCCTGGTTTGACTTCCTGTGACGAACGGTGGAATCGCACCCCAGAGTATACTTCGATTCTAGAAGCGTTGAGTGACCGAGTCTAGTTTAACTCAATGTCTCAAGCTCACATCAATTATTGGGGAAGGTAGCGTTTGCTTTTACCCGGCTCAAGAGCTTGAATGCGAAAAACTGCCGCTGATGATGGACATGTCAATGTTGAGGAACGACCGAGCTTTCACATTGGGCACCTGTTGATTTGTAGTGCGTCATAACCATCAGGCCTACCCGTCGCTAGACTCGAGGGCGAACGGGAGAGGGCATATCTGGGCGTTTATGATACTGAACAATATCAAAGTCGAACGTTAACGGTAACGTCAAGCACTTGCTGGGAATACAGTCGGACGAATCACATGCCTTCCAATTCCATTATTCCCCACCTTACCAGCATTGCCTCACCCCTACGAAGCAGCTCAAAAGGCCTCTCTACTGAGTGGAACTCGTCGCCGCAGCACAGCCAGTCTTGACGCCCTCTAATAAAAAAGATGGGGATAGGCTTCCAGAATTGAGCTGTGTCCACGTCGGTGAGTTACATCTTTGTGGAAGTCGCAAGGAGCATATCAAGCACGTCCTTTTCAATATGCCAGCAAACCCGAACATGAGCTATGGCCTCACCTCGCTTTCGCCAACGAGTGGCGTCTGAACCGAGGCTTGTATTGTCGATACGGGCATTCGGGTGATCGGTAACCGTAGGCGTACGACTCCGACTAGTTCCCTGTTTACCAAACCTGCCGAACTATCTTGCGATTTGCTTCACAATTCCATCGTTCCCGGGTCAGACCAATCGGCTATTTTGGTTGTCCCCTATAACCCGCGACTGGTCGCTAACATGGTGGAAAGCGAAAGTGCGTCGACCGGCAGCTATTGGGCTTTCTGAAAGATGCGGAGACGCCTCAGCATAAGATAGGAGCCGGGGGATGCGATGTAGGGGATATGGCTAGTATGTGGCCTTGCTGGACTTCTGAATGCTCAGGCAGCGGGAAGCGACGTTCAAGGGAGGAGTTCATCCGGACAGCGGTGTCTATGTTGAGTGCCTGAGTTTGTGTTCAGATGGGTGATCGCGCGTATGAGTACAAGGTGGTAAAGCGCACTTGACGTCGGATAGCGGCCAAAGTTCTGGTTCGATAGTGGACTCCAGAGCCTGAGGAGAGCCGAACCATCGCAAAGTTGGAGTGATTGAGTCACAGAGCGAGGCCGTTGGTCGTAGGTCACGGTGAACTCCAGGTAGTGTTCCAACCCCATGAGGAACAGGACTGCGATGGATGAGGTGCACCAACATTCAAAGTTCGAATTCCTACAGTACCTGAGGACATCATGCAGGAAAGGCAGGCGTAAACGAAGACTTACTTTCACCACGAAACAAACTTCTCATCTTGGATAAGAATTCCCTTCCTGTCCGAAAAATTCGCTCCAGAATCCAGAAATTGCTCCCAGGCAACAACTTTTAGCAACATTTGGCCCTGAACCAATGATAAGGAATTTACCGCCTAGTTGCGCCGCTCAGGCACCTAATGTCTGGAAGGAGCCGACGGAGCATGACAGAGCATGACCCCCACATCCTTACGCAGATCCCCCTTCGTAATACCAAATCAACACAAGAAACCGAAAACGAAACAGTCGTCGATCAACGTCAATCCTCGAGGAAATTCAAATAGCTGGATGCATAAAATGAAATGTGGAGGTGTTAAGCTAATCATAAGGCTATACAATTTCAAGTTTTTGGTCGAAGACGAAAGGAACAAGGAGATCGACAGTCCACGCCGACGCCATATTTGACGTGGCATCGACAAAGTAGGTTAGAATAGGGTAGAAGTTAGGAAATCCTGCCAAGATCTTGGTATAAGCAACGAAAGGAAAGTGCAACAGAAGGGTAAGGCATATAACGTCATTGAGTTCATGCATGCACAACTGAGGGGAATGGTGTATACTACAAGTGGATAAGACCATACATACGAGGAAAGAAGAGCAGGACGATGAGAGCATGACGAAAAGAAAAGAAGCGAAAAACCTGTGAGTAAATCAAGAACAGAAATGGCTCAGCGAAAAAAGCATAAAAGATGCGAGGAGAAACGCTCCGTCAAAGAAACACATCCACCACCGTCCCCGGACAGGCAAAAATGTCTAACCGCCCATCCAGAGACCCACCGACCAGCGAAGAGATGCCCACCCCCTGGAAACGAGGAGGCCAAGGCCGGACTTCATAAAGAGACAAGGGAGAGCCACCATCTTCCGCTCCGGCGTGCTTGTCTCACCCCCCGCTCGATCGAGACGCCACTTCGACACCATCACAACATAATGCTTCGGATCTAAATTCGGAGATCAATCCCAGGAAGGGGAAAAAACATAAAAGGCCGCATCAGTAAAACTCGACATTCGCCTTCTGCAAAGACACGCATGGCATTACTCACATTTTTGCTCACGACCGCACTATTCACGGTGGGATTGGATGGTGTGGCCCAGAGTGTATTGATTAAGATTGGTTTCGCATTTTTTTNCGTTGGCGATGAAAGGCCAGTTTGTGGAAATAGAGGAACAGCACAGGTAACCGGGAAAAGACAATGGGAGGGGTTCCGCGAGAGAGAGAGGAAAAGGAATAGATCAGCGAATTAGGAAATGGCGACGATGAGAACGGATAGACCAAGGGAAAGATAAAAGGTACGGTGGATTAGGATTAGGGGAAAGCAGTGCATAACCGCATATGCGAGAGGGATGATTGATGCATCATGATGAGATGAAGACAGCGTGGCATGTGCAAGATAAAGCGTTCATATATGAATAAAAATAGAAAAGGAATTATATCAACGCCGCCGTTTCGAGATTTGAGCGTAGAACGATGCTAAACATGGGCGGCGACGCGGCATGAAGGGGAGGAAGGGAATCGTTAAGCGTACGTTGAAAAAGGATTGACACGAAGTGAAAGGAGTTGTGGGTGGGGGTTGGGGGCAAAGGGAAAAAAGACTCACTCTGGGGAAGAAGAAAGAGAAACGCATCAGCATCGGGCGTCATGGGGGGTAGATGAAACATACCTTCAACAGCAGCCATTACCACGCGTAACATCGCAGTGTCTGTAGCAGTCGTTATACTACAAAGTAAAGCACAAGGCACTCAATCACGTCACTAGGACAAATCACGAAGGTGAAACGCACTGTATGTATATTTCTCGTTCCTTCGAACGACCCGCCTTCTGTGCTAGCCTTGCGAACCTTTTCTTGAAATAGTCGCGCCCAGCTTTGACATCGCCAGCTTCACCTTCGTAATCCTAGTTGTGGGTGTGAACATCAATGTTAGATGATGGGAGGCATATGGTGCCGGTGCACTCACTGGGAAGAAGTTCTTGATGTCGGACACCGGTATCTTCTTCTCAAACAAATCGTTCTTGTTGAGGAACAGTATCTGTGATAGAATGACACCATCCATCAGAGAGTGTGGGGCGAAGGTGGGAAGCACGCGTACTATTGATGTCTGCTTGAACCACTGAGAATGGCATATTGAATCCCATATCGTCATGGCGTCTTGCATTTGATTCTATAGAACCCATGGTTAGTTACGCGAACACCAGAAAAGTGAAAGTAATCGAGAAACTGACGGCATCCTTGTCCTCCACCAGACACTGATCGTACCCACTCAGACTGACCAAAAAGAGGATACTCGTGACGTCCTGGAAGCAGTGTATCCATTTCCGTCGCTCGCTTTTCTGACCGCCAACGTCAACCATGAGCATCTCATGCTCCTTGAGTTGGAAATTCGTCTCCGTAATTCCTGTCGTGCGGACCCGACATTGGATTATGTCGGCTTCTGAGGGTACGTATGCAGGGTCGAAGAGGCGGTCTAGTGATGAGAAAAAGTACGACATGCTGCAAGGAAAATCAGAAAAAGCTAATGAATTCGTCGGATAAACTCACTTTTCGGGCAAAGCGGCTTCATTGCCTCGCTCCCATGCTCGCTGGACGTTCGGATCATGCCAAAGAGCGTTCAGTGGCTCCAGAAACGACGTGGGGAAAGGCTCGCCATCACGGATATCCGGCGGCTCGTCGAACAGCTCCGTATGCGAGATGTTCTCCTCTGAAACCTTGAGGTCCATATCCTGCATAGCCTCGAGAACGTATTTGATACCCTGAGTCAGGTTACTGAATATGAGTTGGCGGAATAGCTCGATTTCTTGTGTAGAGAATGGAACATGGTGTATGACGCGCATTTGCTAGYGCCATAGGAGCAGGTGAGACATTGACCGAACAACGCAACTCAGACACACACCTTCAGAATAGTTGACTTGCCCGAGTCACCAGAGCCTAGCAATAAGACCTATATGCCATGCAAATCAACGCACGCCATGGATGGATGSCTCCGAATCATGTACCTTGACCTGYTTGTCCAGCTTCGCGCGAGCCTGTGCGAAGGTAAGCCATGAGAAGCGTCGCAGAAACGCAAAAACGTGCCTCTTTAAGTTGTTTCTCGGCTTCTCGATGAAGTGCCTTCTCCTGCTCGGTGGCCTGCACTCCTCCTGGCGATGATACACATCCGCCCATGATATAAACTTGACTTTAYGTCGACAAAGATGATAGTGGAAAGGAAAGAGCCAGCCGCCGAAACTGTTTCGGGGCGATAACGTCGGGCAAAATTAAAAATAGAGATTGATGTCCGAGCCCCTCAGTCACACGCAAGGAAATGGGGAAGCGGTCCAGCAGCARCRGCGACAAAAGCGGGCGACGCGAGGAGACTGCTGACGGCGACNANGAYGACGACGACGAGGNAAGGAAGGAGGGAGGAGAATGTGGTTAGAGGAAAAGGATGATAACGCACGGACCCAATTAACGTTCCTGCGATCAGCCCTGCGATTCCCACGGTCACAAATTTAAGGTTCCCACAAATTGAATCACAAAATTCGATCAATTTATTGATGAAGACTCCTTCACGGCCACCACAGAAGCGAGATCGATGATGTGCCCACCAAAAAATAGTCTTCNTTTTTCCCATTTTCTTCGCTGCGAGAGGCAACGAACAGCGARGATCTCAACGGCGGCCAGCCCTATCYAGGTTCGATGCCGGCCAGCCGGCCTGGGACTTCTGATGCAGACRTATCMTGGCCAAAGCCCTGCATCATGCATGAACGACGGACTGATTGATTTTTCTGCGGCGCGTTTGATCATTGCGTTGAACATCACGAATAAACACTGAATATTAACCGCTCTYGGTCAGAGGTATCACTGGGGTATGAGAACAATCAATTTTTGATTGACATGGCACTGCTCATGGCCTCGGTATCGGCGTTCTGTAGCTCGAAGGAAGTCATCCAAAGAAACTTGAGCTGCAGTGACACACATATCAAATGTRGAAAACTKGGGCTTCTCGAAKACRCGCGTTGCTGTCAATCTCCAGGTCCAAYGGAGGCCAGCCAGGTCCCATTGCACGCGACTGATCCAGGGATTGTCGRATTAGTCGTTTGGGTAGACCTAGAACTGAACTGGCTGGTACCAGTGGTATCTAGGTTGGAGTAGGGGCWSWGNCCCNTNATANNAT